>JAQQAC010002837.1:5318336-5435756 GCA_029783875.1 Phataginus tricuspis
CGAAGGTGGGGAGGGTGCTTGAGGGGCGGGTGCGAGGCCACGCGCGTCTGCGGTGTGGGGGAGGGTCGTGTTTTGACGCGGGAGTTGCGTGGGCACCGGCGTGTGTTTACGGGCAAGCGTGAGGGGCGCGTGGGGCTGGAGCGAGGGTGAGGGCGGGCGCGTGTGAGGCGGGGGTGGGAACGCGCGTGGTTCCGGTGCGAGGGGCTCGCGTGATGGAGAGCGAAGGGACCGCGCGGGCTGTGACGCGGGAGCGTGCGTGGCCCGTCGTGTTTTGGAGCGCGCGGGGCGGGGTGGGAAGGTGTGTTGGGAGCGGATGCGCTCACTCGTGGTTCTGTAGCAGTGGAGGGGCGTGAGGAGCGAGGCTGGGCACGCGTGGTTGAGTCCGGGGCTCAGGGCGTGGCGGGCGGGCGTGTTTGGGCCAGGGGCTCTCTGGGGGCGCGCGTGCGGCAGTGGCCGCGTCGGGGCGGCCGGGCGCGGAGCCCAGGGGCCGCTGGCTGGTGGTGTCTGCGAGGCGCGGCTCGCCGGCGGGCTTTTCGGATCCAGCGCTCGCTCCCGTGGCTGAGGCGGGGAGAGGGACCGGGACAGGTGCCCCCTCAACGGGGCGCGGGGAGAACGGCCGGGACGGGTGCCCCCTCGGCGGAGAGAGGCTGGGACGGCCGTGCGCTCGGCCCGGGCTCTTCTGCAGGTCCAGGCGGTTGGAGGCTGCCTTTCCTAGCAGGCCAATGGAGTGAATGAACGTTTTATTAATCTGTGCGTAGATCGCGGCGGGGAAAGTTGGTTGAGTTCAGAGACTAAAAGATTTTGAGAACTTCCCGAGTTCTTTGCTTACCTGCAGACCAGGGACAGGAGAGGCGCGTTGACCCTTGCTTCCACCCGCCACCCTCAGATGGGCTGGAATAGATGCTCACAGGAGCTCTAGTGATTCCGTTTCCTAGATGTTGCGCAATGTTAGAGGCAGCCCTGATGGTATTCAAATGTTTGAGACCTTTTCTATCTCTGTAGATTTCTGTAGGCGTCAAAACAAATTTCTCTACCGAGTAGGCATCAAAACACATTTCTGGGACTATAGTACTTTTGCCAATTATTTTCTTAATCAGTTGCTTCATCAGGGAATGATGACAGTTTAAAAGTGTATTTTAAATTTTGTTCACTCTTGCTTGGTGTGATTTTTACTGGTTAACCTGAAAATACCAAATAAGCAAAGCAGATTCAGTAAACGTGAAAAGTACTCTCAGATAATTAAAGAAGTGCCTCTTCTGTGTGGTTGACTACATTATATTTCACCATTGAAGCCAAAACTTGAAATTTTTAAATTGTGCTCCTAACAAATTTTGTCAAATATGATAAAATGGCTGGCTATGTAAAAGGAATCCTTTTTGCTTTCTGTCTAAAGGAATTGTTCAGAGAGTTTCCCTCCAGACTCTGTGTCATATAGAGAAACTACTGCCTGGGACCCCAATAAAGAGAAATACATTAAGCAGTAGTATTTTTCATGGTGTGTGTTTATAGAAAGTATTTATTATTTTAAGACCAAAATTAGATGACAGCAAATAAGCTTATGTTTCTCTTTTTCTTTGTGTTAGATTTAGGTAGTAGTAATGTTAAGTTTTCTAGAAAATAGCATTTACTTACAGGATATGCATTTCCCAAATAAATTTAGCTTAGTGAAAACAGCACTGTTGTGAGTTCCTAATGTACCTGGATTCTGTCAGCCATTTTATTTTCCAAATAATCTAAGTGGAAACACAGTATATAATGCAATAGTTTATAACCACGCTGTATTACTTGAGAGTTTTTATCAACCTTCTCCCTTTGTCATAAACACACACACATTGTATTTTCATTAGTTCTCTAGTTAGGACTCTGCTGGGCCTTCCTGCAGTGTATTCATGTTGGACTGTTCTAAAGAACATGAATAACATGGAACTGGGATTTTTTTTTTACTTGATGTGAGAAAGATAGAGAAGTTAAAGAATTAGTTACCTTGAGCATTTCGCTAATGAAAAACGTGAAGCTCTTATTGATGGCTAAGAGGTGCTCACCTCAAGATCCCTTGTCCTCTAGCAGTGCAGGAAATGCACATTTGGGGCAATCTAGAATTTCCTTAGGGAACTGTCATAATTTTTCTGATGTTTCGATCATTGCTATTGTGAGCTTCCGAGCGGTGTGTGTAGGCTGCCTTTTTTCAGTGTTTAAGGAAAACGGTTAATACATTCATCCAAAACACAACTTTAATTATCCCCCGGAAAGGTCAGTGAAGACCATTTTGTTAAATTTGGCAGAGTTCTTGAGCCGGTGCAGTGATTGCTGGAAGCCCTTTATTCTTTCTTAGCAGTGTAGACTTCCCCACTGCTTTCCCAACTGTTCATCCTGTGCCTGCTGCGTCGTCGCACATTTAAAGGGCTTTGCTTTCTCTGACTTAACAGTGGTTTAATTTTTGTATTCCATCGATCTTTTCAAAAGGAGACTGTGAATGGTGCCAAGTCTTCATTGTTAAATATCAACCATGGCAGCCTGTCACGTATATAAGCCGAATATTTGGAAGCTTGTTTCAGTTATATGTTCCTTTGCCAAAAACCATTTGATATCCACGTGATATAGTCAGTATATCCCTCACCTTTAAACCAAAAGATTTAAGGGAGCTTACAGAGATATCTACTAGATAAGAATAGATGAAATAAAAAGGTATTAGGCAGAAGGAAAGTGAGGGTACAGAAAGTGAAATGGGGTGCTAATGAAGTTAGTAAACAACATCATTCCATAAAATCTTACATGCTTTCTAGAGGCAGGCTGTAAATGGCATTCTAGGCTTTCTGGTAATCGTAGAAGAAATGATACAGGGTTAATTTTGTCTTGTACCTTACATGCGATGAATTTTCTTATATTCGGTGTAAGGTCTGACAGCTATCAATTAATTTTAAGTGGTGGTGGGAGAAATCTAAATGAGATGCATGGAATTACATTAAAGGCTGCATGTTAATACTAGTCACAGTTAACATTGAGGTAGGAGCCTACTGGATGTCATCACCTCGTATCAGGAGGATGTTGGAGCTCATGGTCATTGAGATCATCAGTGACGGGCTTGTCCCTTCCTGAGTAGACGGCCCTGAAGTCAAATGACCATCCTTCTTTGCTATTTTCTGATATGCCTAGACTTGGGTTAACATGCAGCAGGCGCTCAAGGAGATGCCATTACCTTCAGGAAACACTCCCCTGCCCCCAGGCGCTGTAGCACCTTGGCTAATTACATGGATGCTTTGTAAATAGCTTTTTTTTTAATGTTGTGCTGGAGTTCAGTGTGAAGATAATGCCAGTAAGAGCTGGCTTGATGTTTCATTTCAGTAAAGTTCCTTTCATGTACTAATTGAAATTTTAGTTTTGAAAGTGTCCTCAGACCCATAATTTGCTCAATTTTATATTGTCTCGTAAGCATTGAGAATAGAGTAGAGCTTTAGACACATGACATACGGAAAGCACAGTCAACACATTTTTTTTAAAGCACCTAGTATATGTCAATTGTTAAGTCATAAAAATTAAATACTAATTTGAAGAAGTTAAAGTCCAGAAGGAATTTAATCAGGATAAATGTTTATAGGAGTTCAAGCTGCTGATGCTAAACTTACATAATGTTTTTGTAATATAGAAAGTAAGTTCCTCTAAATATATTAAATTAACATTTATCAACTACCAAAATTAACCAGTCTTTTTTTTTTTAACCTTTCTTCTACCTGACTTTGATGTCAGGGTTCTTGTTCACGAAGTCGAAGAATGAGCTCCACAAACACTCAAGGTAGGAGAACAAGGTACAGACTTTTATTTAGAGAAAGTGAAAGGACAGAGCTCCTGTCTTACGCCAGGAGGGGACAAGAGAGTCCGAGTGGTGCGTTGTCTAGGGGTTTTATAGGCAGTTGAGAATTTTAAGAGAATATGTAAAAAAACTTAGGGGTGTGGACTTATTAAGTGGTCCCTGAATATTTAGAATTAACTTAACCCAAGCAACTTCCTGCTCTGATGATTTCTCCCTGAAATACCAGCATCTTGGTCTGGGGGCATATGAAACAAGGCCACCTGCTCAGCCTCCAAAGTGGGCTGAGGTATTGTTTGCTAAAGAGTAAGTTAAGAGTTTCTAATGTCTTAACTTCTTGGGTATTAAAATGCAATTTTATCTTTAAGGTGAAATCCTTCTTGCCTTTTACTGTGTTTATGGCTGGGCCTGCTGCTAAATTAGTTTGCCCAGTATGAAAATCACTTCATTAGATCTGAAGGAGGAAAGAGCACATAGCCCTGGGCCTTTTAGCATGCCATGGTGAATCTTACACATGATTATAAATGATTAGCATAATATAACTATGTGCTACTCTTCTTTATCCGGGGAATATTATTAACTGATCTCACTGAAGAATGACTCTAGAGCTGAATATTTAACACACAGTAGGGGGTTTCCTTGCATGTAGTTACATTGCTCTGACTGCAAATATCCTGCCTTGCTTTTTCCAGAGGCCTTCCACCCTACTCTGACTACACCCATGGTCTCTGTCTCAACTTCACTACCCTCCAAACTTGAGCCTGCTCTCTTAGCCAGCCTTCCCCCACCCCCCAACAGCTACTGAACATGAACCCTTTAGTGCAGTCAGGCTGGTATATTACCCTTGTTCCACACTCCATTCTGAAGTCTGCCTCCTTACTATCTGAGCCTAACTCAAGTCTCCTCTCATTAACAGAGCCTTCTCCCTCATTTCCCAGATTAGATTAGCAACTCTTTGCAGGGCAGGGTGGCACCTAAGCTTTATCAAACCAGGAGTTGGAGTCACATAAATACTGTTAGTTGACAAAAACATTATATACGTGGTGTTACTCCTTGTGTAAAGTGAGACGAATACAGTGAGAATGTGTTTCTTCAAGTCTAAAACAAACCTGACACTGATCCGACTTCATGCATTCAGTTCAGTTTTGTCTGTTGGTCATTTAGGCACAAACACCATAGATCTCCCATTCAGGTCAGATCAAGGTCCCTAATGGATTTGAGTTTTCATTTAAGAGGTCTTGAAGTGACCCTAAAAGTCTTGGCCTCTACCCGTGTAAAATAGCTAGGTCTGACACACGAATCATCTTTCTAGATTTCTTAATATCGGACAGATGCTTGCAGTCTAGGAATTCTACATAACAGCTGTTTGCTTTCATATAATATAGGAGGACCAGGTGTTTGTTTCAGCTCTACCAGTAAGTAAATGAGAATCTCAGTTAAATCACCTTATATATCTCTGGATCACTGCTTACTTGTTTTCTAAACCTCTTAGTAGTGGCTCAGGGAATTAATTTAGTAGTCAACATCATCAGTTCTTAAAATCAAGGTTGCACTGTACTTAGTAAGGGTAAGTATGGATCTGGGAAGTTTTTGTTTCAGGGGTGTGCCTGTGTGTGTGTGTCCTGGGTTCTGTTTCAGTGCGCCACAACCAAAAACTTAAAAAAACCCTGGACCAGGTGCTTCCTAAGTTCTCTTTAAATCTCAGTGTTCTGTAGTGATCCTCTTCTGTGGAATGTGCCTTTGGTTGTGACAGTTGGTTTGGCAGTAACCTAAGGCCTGAGCAAGTGAAGATACTTCCGTAGGTATATAGTTTAGCACCAGATGGCCTCCAGCTAGTCTGGAGCTCAGTATACCTTTTCCTGGTTTTCGGTTTCTTTGGGTAATAAAAATATTTTTATTTACCCATGAATAAGCATGACAGCTTATTTTCACCATAATTTATCCCATGTTTTATGGAGAAATTCTAATGATATCTGTGTACTACTACTAAAGTATATTTAATGATATTGAATATTTTTTTATTTGCAAGTGGAAGAACTTTTCCAATTTATTTAGCAAAAGGATCCACATTTTCAGTTAATAGATCACCTGAGACCCCTCTTTTAGCTGAAAGTGACAGAACTCACATAAGAAACAGAGTTTATTGACTCTTATGAAGTCCAATTTTAGTTATCTTCAGGAATAGATGGTTCCAGATACTCAAATATTGTCGTTAGGAACCTTTTTCTCTCTCTCTTGACTCTGCCCTCTTGTATGTTTTATTTTATTTTCAGGCATAGGTTCCCAAAGTGGTAGCAAGATGGCTCAACAAAGCTTCAGGCTTCTATTTTGCCTGTTAAGCAAGTATCTCCAGGAAGAGAGCACTTCTTTCCCAGTGGTTGCAGGAAATGCTCTGTTGTTACTGGCCTAGCTAGACTCATGTGTCCGGTCACTCGACGAAGAGGAGGTAGTACTCTTATTAGCAAGGCTGGGGCAAGAACTGGGGTGAGCACCACCTGAACTGTGCATAGGGCAGGAGTAGCTCCCGTAGGAGAACCAAGGTGCCATGCCCGTGGAAGGGAGAAGGGTGCTAGGCTGTGTACTGTTAGGGAACCCATCATTTTGGTCCTCATCCTTGATGGTCGTAGTCCTAAAGAAAGCACCATTTATTCTGAAGCCTTATTATACAAAAGTAATAAGGTTTACTCCATGCTTTTGTTCTCATGGTCCCATTTTAAATGAGGAGACATCAGAACCATTACCTTTTAATGGGTGCTGACTAACAATTCCTAGGACCATTTTCAGAAAATGTGATTCAAGTCCTTAATACTACACACTATGGTTTGGATTCATCAACAAAGAATTCATTGAAATATCTTTTTGTTTTTTTCTAGTGAAAGAAACCATTCATTCCACTCTAGCCAGAATCCATGCCCTTGACATTTTTATAGATGTGTAAAAGAGGTTTAACAGGAAGTGCCTAGCCTAAAACTGGTAATGTTCTAAAAACTTATAAGACAATTGAATAATAATATTCCCCAGAGAAGCAGTGCAACAAATAGGTAGGTTCCCAGGCTAGCCTGAGAACAGAAACCTTTTGAACCGGTAATAGATACTCTGCATTTGCAGGAGAAAAATAATTACAATGGTATATGTGTATTCATACATCGCATATATACTGTGAAACATTGAACTACATAATCTACATACTGTATAAATATAGCCTACACCTACAGGTTCCAAAACAAAATAGTGAACTTCGTATTTTCATATTAAATGCTGTTGCTTGACTAAAAGTAAGTGTATATATAAAAGAATCTCAATAAATGGAGACTTTTGGTGAAGATGCATTATTCATAGGGTAGAACTCAAAATAGTTCTCTGAAATTGTGAAGTCTATCTCACTTTTTAGAAATAGAAACCCAGAGAGAGTAATTTTGTTTCTTGATAACCCTAATACTGTTCTTACTATCAACTACATTCTTTTTATTCTCAAATGGAACAAAGAAGAGAGAGAGAGAAACCCAGGAGAGGTAGCTTGAAGGTTAGTACAATGAAAAGGGAAGACAATTTGGGGTAAAGGGATGGTTCTGCATGTCAAGGGTTGTATGAAATAGGATTGACTGAACTGTAAGTAGGAGAAAGAAGGGCAGAGATATAGAAAAAGGTGCCAGGTCACACCGTTTCCCATACTAGTCCCTTACTAGTGACTTTTGCCTAACCCACATAACTACTGGGGGCTATGGCAGGCAGGAGGGTGCCTGACCTCACCTGATGAGTGAAGAAGGAGAATGGAGAGCAGACCTGCAATTTCCTACTCAAGACTGTCTCTACCAAGGCTTTCCTTAAGCCTGGTCTTAGTTCCTAAACTCCTCTGTGGGAACACTAGTTGCAGGACATGCTTACAAGAAGGCACCTACACAAAAAAAGGTCCAGATACAAATAGGAAACGCGACTACCACTAACTAGCTCCCTACTAGCAGTTTATAGTGAAAGCATATTAAGGTTTGGAAAAGTCATACATTAAAGAAATGCAAATACATTTAGTTGTGCTTAACCTAGTATTCCTGAAACATCTTTGACAAAACATTTGGTTTTTATTGTTTACTGAGCAACAACATGTGGGAAATGTCCCATAGCATGCAATTTGGGAAACACTTCAGTAGACCATCCCCAAGAAATTGTCCTGAGCCTGGAGCCCACAGACAGCCTGTGGGTCTGAGTCCCAGAGTGAAAGTGAAATTTTATATGTATGTATATTTCCAGGAAGGATTCCTAGCTTTTTTCACTAAGAACCCATGAGCATAAAGGGCAAGAATCAGTGCTATGGGTTCTTTGCTAACAAAGGAAGTCCGAACCCAGTTTCCCTTAAATTTCTCTCATCTGTGTCAGCATAAGGATGTCACTCAGTAGGCCTGGGCATTCACTCGGGGATTGCTGAAAGGCACTGAAGGGGCCAAGTTGTAAACTGGGGTCCGACTAGTCACTCCATTATTACATTCGTTGTCAAATAGATTTAAAAATTGTTAGCTACTCTCTTTTCATCAAGAATTATGTGGAAAGAAATTCCCTGCGCAGGACATGGCTTTATTGCTGAAGTCCAGATATATTTATTCTCAAAGAAGAAAACATGTTATCTCATTGCAGTAAAGGGACTTGTTAAAAGTTAAGGGCCACTCTCATGACCTGCAGGAGAGAACTCCGTGAGTTACTTAGTGATAAACAACTAAAAAATGTGGAAAGCTTTTCCTTCAAGGGATTTAAAACATTCAAACCACCTCCTTTTAGATTTAAAAATCAGGATCACTTCATGAGCAGTAAATAACAGACATGTTACTTCTCTGAATAACCTCATTTATCCTTGGCTTAGGCCAAACCATCAGCGGGCTCTTACATTGGACCCTTGTTAAATTGCCTTTATGAAATGGTGCTTTGATGTTCTTTAATACTAAATGGTAATCAACAGTCCTTTGAAACCCAGTATTGCCCCTATTTTAAGGATGCTGAAGTCTTACATTACAGCATTAGGATCTATGGGAGAAATTTCCTTCAAATCTTAGTACCGAGAAGAGTCATGTCATCCAAAGCAACTACAGAGATCTTGAAACTGATTGCCTCCCTTTCTGCTTTGTTTGCTAAAGTCAGCCAAATTTGGGAGGAGTTAGTATGTGTTTTCTCTTCAGCAGCTTTACCTGAGATGTGTTTTACTCTTTTCAGGAATCCTGATCGTATGTAACCTATTATTAGTCATAAGTATTTTTACCCACCTAACACAGACTTACCTGGATCCAAGATTGGTACCAGTTAGGTGAGCTTGTGGGATGCTTGTGAGGGTTAGTGCCCACTGCTGTTTCAGTTGGTTATTGACCTCTTGTTCTTTTACTTAACTGCTCCCTGAACCTGTAGACCAACTCTGCTTGGAGCAGAATGATTAAGGAACTTTGGGGCTTCATGAGGATAGCAAGACAGGGCAACTTCTGCAACTGTATGAAATTAAGTTGCATCCCCATTTAGTGAAAAGCACTACAACTTCTGAGCTTTTCCAATAGTCCAGGGGATATTTGTATACTGGCCTTGATGATATATTCATTCAGGCCTCACTGATTTGGAATTTGCAGAAAGTTTGGCATTACTCTGGTCTGGGGTTAGAGGGCAGATGGGAGATGGAGTTTGCGAGTTACCGCCTCCCAGACTCTACATGTGGAAATGAGCAGTGAGCTGACCTTGATGCATTCGGATGTTGCAGATGGAGCCAGGAGACAAAGTAGTGCTCGCAGGGATCATGACACGGCTAAAAAGGAGATTAATAGTTAAAAATTCTCTAAACCTCTGGTTTCTTCCCTTGGAGAAATATTTCTGAATAAACTGTTTAAAACAGTATAACTTGAATTTTTAAAAATGTTTATTCTCTGTCAGAAATGCCTAGGATAAATTGTAAAATTGTATTCTTAAATAATTCTACTTGTTAGGACTGACTTTATAATACATCCAGCATGTTAAAGTAACATAACTATTACCTTTAAAATATGTACATTACAGTCTGTTAGTTTGGAAGGGCTTCTTCACCTATATTCTAGATTTTTTACAAAATCCTCTAGCATTGTGAGGAAATATTGTAGTTACTAAACGAGTTTTGGAACTGAAGCCTCTTTATGTAGAATCCAGTGTTTTAAAAAAATACATATTTTTGAAACATCTTGGACTTTAACTCTCACAAGTTAGCAAGACAGTTGGGGACATCTGTGCAGACTGCCTCCAGCAGACCTCTGAATAACAGGGGGTGACGCCTAGAGAAGGACTCGTCCAATGAGAATCCCGAACTCATGGTCTTTCAGTCAGATGTTGAAAATGACCAGAAATTCAGGGCATATAACATGTTACGTTTAGGAGTACAGATGACCCCCCTTGAACAACATGGGGATTGATTCACTACACAGTTGAATATCCACATGACTCCCTCAAATTGATTGGTAATTTTGACTAATAATGATTAATAGTTTTGGCTCTTCCAAAACTATTAATAGCCTTCTGTTGACTGGAAGCTTTACTGATAACATAAACAGTCAATTAACACACACATTTTGTATGTTACATGTATTATGTGCTGTATTACTATAAGGAAAATAACATTTATGATACTGTATATACGCTATTCAGAAAATCATAAGGGAGAGAAAATGTATTTACAGTACTATACAGTATTAAAAAAAAAAACCCAAGTGGACCTGCACAGTTCAAAGGTCAACTTGTATTAGAAGCAGCCAGGACTTTGTTTGCCCAGGTACCATGTAACACATCTTATTAGCAGAGTTTTTATTTTTACTGTTTTTAACTTTTGCCCCTAATGTGTCCACCCTGACCTTATTATGGAAGTCTACTTAAGGTGAAAACTACCAAATGAAAAAAATTATTATGTATCATTCTCAATTAGATGTTTTGTTTGTTTTCAAATGCCTGGTCCTGGATACATTTGCTAGGATTAGGTAGGTGAGAGGTGGTCTGTGAGAAGGGAAGGAACAGATTTTAATAATTTGGCTGGAGAAACACAATACAGAAATGACTAGCGGAACAAATATTTTGTTCTCTGTTATATCCATTGCTTTGCCCTTCTTGAAGTTCTTCTGGAAATTATATTTCCAATAGATGGAATTAAATCACTTACTCAATAAATATGTATCAGGGGCCTGCTGTGTGCCAGGCATTCTGCTAGGCTTTGGGAATATGGCAGGGAACAGATGCGGCACTGGCCTCAGGAAGCTAACAAGACTTCTCTTTGCCTCCACTTGTATTAAACTGAGGTTTGTGGAATAAAGGCTCTTTTTTGGTTTTTGCATTCCTGGTGGCTACCAGAACTTGAGCTTTCTTGTTCATCATTGTATCCCCGGAGCCTTAGTGCCTTTGCGCTTTGAGGTAATGCCCTCGCAGTGGGTGTTGAGTGGACATTTGTGGAATGAATCTGTTCTTGCCCTGAGTCTCCGTAGTTCTCATAGTTCTTCCCAAAGGATTTTAAGGTTGGTGGTTTCTTTCTTTCTATTTTTTTGTGTGTGTTCTTGCCTCCTGATGAATCCTGTGGGTTTTGTAGTTTGCTCTTGCAGTTGCAGTTACTAAGTGTTACGATTTACACTTTTTATTTTCCTTTATGCATTTGAATTTCATTTCCCCATCGTACTCACATCCAGGTCAGGTGGTGGTTTGTCTCCAAGTCTCATTAGAGCACTTTTCCTTACAACTGCACTAGTTCTAGTAGGGATAGGCTTTCCTCAGCCTCCATTTCACCATTACTACTTTAGAATGTCTCAATTCCTGCTGATATTGCTTATTACCGAGTACAGAAACTGTTGAGGCAGTGTCCTCCAAATTTGTTGCTTTCTGAAATGTTAGCAAACTCCAGATGTTCCACTCTGTAGACTGTGTAAAGGTAGGTATAGAGCCTTGATTTGCTTGGCTCTGATGCCGGTTAGCAGTTCACCTCACAACTTACTACCTTTAACTTCAGTTGGACTTGCTACTTCATTACAGGTCCTGCCTGCCCAGGGTGCCCCTCGTGCTCCGTGCCCTGGGAGGGTGTAGCTGGGCTCCTTGGTACTCCGCTAAGCTTAGTGTCCTTGGAGGATGGGTCGGAAGTTTTGGCCCCCAAGCCCTGGCGTTGCTTTGTTCCCTTGTAACATTTTGTTTGCAAATTGCCATAATCAAGTTGTTTTTAGCAGCATCTAAAGGATTTTTCTGGCATGTCCAAGACTCTGAGTTTGTGGCTAGCTGAAACACAGCCCAAGGAGGAGACGTTGGAACCCCAGATCGCCGCTGGAACCCCAGATCGCCACGAATGGAGTCTTTCAGTTTGTTTTGGTGTTGGGGAGTTTTCAAAAAGGGGCGTATGGCAGTTTTTTCTAAGGCTAAATTTAGCCATTGCTTTGGAAAATCAGAGTGGTACAGCTTGTGCCTTATCTCTGTCCAGCCCTTACCCTCTCCTCTGCACTTGGACATCTTAAATGGCTTGCTGGGGAGAAACAGCTTGATGTACTCCAGTGGCCCCGCTTATTCTGGGAAGGAGTTAGGTGACTTCATTTTCCCTGTTTTTCTGAGCTTCTTAAAAAATTTAGGAGAGTTCCTAAGCAGCAATTATGGTTCTCTACGGAAATAGTTCAAGTCCTGCCTCCTTTTGCTTCATCAGCTCTTCCTGCCAGTGCAGCCAAGGCTGTAAATGGAATGAGAGATGGCCTCTCTGTCCCGATCCAAATAGCAACAGGAGGGCACATGTGCACTTGAGCCACAAATAACGTGTTTTAAAATAGCAGATGGTATTTGATGATTGCTCCTTCATTCATTTACCTGCCAAGGCAAAACTTTTTCTTCTACTCTGTCAACAAGATCTGAGGTGGCTCAGGTCAGGTCAAGCAATTGTCATAACAAGTTCTCACGTTTGCAGACCTTATTCATTAGCCAATTTTCAGGTGTTCAAGTCCATGCACACTTTGTGAGGCTGTTGTAGAAAATGTTCGCTTTGTTTAACACAATACAGATTTCATACTCATATGACAACCTAAGTTGTTAAGCACTTTTGTAACTAATTATAGGCAGTCTTTCCATTAAGGTATGCTGCCCACCATTTGTGTTCCAGTATTCCATTTTTCCAGGGAAAAGTGGGACTATTGAAAAGGTAGGAATCTGCATTTTTAATGGAAAGCTCAGTGGATAAAGAAAAGTGATACTGCTGTAAAATTCCATTTTGTGTCTGTGAAGTCAGATATTCCTCTGCTTTCCCACCGGAGTCTTGCACCACCACACGATAGTTACATAATTTCCTTACCTGTGCCAAAGGAGACGGCAGCCAGCCAAGCACACTCAGCTTTCTCAGCACTTTCAAGTCGGCTCCTTTGGGTTTTGATCATTTTGACCACTGTCTCTCCCCACTGGAGCAAGAGGTGACGCTGCTAATTGGTATATGGCCACCTGGAGTCCTCTAGGGATAGAGGAGGTCGCTCAGAGCTCTTACCCCGGACTTTGGATCAGTAAATTGGCTCATCGATAAATTGGCTTCCAGAAGAGGCTTCAGTTAGGAAAAATATTGCCTTCCATTGACTGAGCACCCACTGTCGATCTGGTGCCAGGGATACAGTGCGAGGCCTCTGCTTTCAGAAAGCTCATGCTAATAGAAATGACACACGTAGTACAATAACTGCATTGACTTGCTAAGTACTGTCAGGACACGGGCAAAGACATGAAGGTTTGTTTACCTGGCACAGTGGGAAGAACATGGATCTGGAGTCCATCCTGTGTTTACATGCCCACCCTGATACTTACATGTGATATGACCTTGGGTAAGTGACACATTTTCTGAGCTTTGACGTCCTCATCTGTAAAATGCAGAGGCAAGTCTATCAGAGTTATTTGAAGGATTAGAAATAATGCATGTAGAATGGCCTCTAGAGGCTCAGCTGCAACTGAGTAGCTCTGTTCATTATAAAACTGCAGTGATGTTTGAGCCACCCTACAGTGAGTGTTCTGTGCCACACCAAAGCCTTTAAATTTTATTCTGTGGGCCAAAGGGGAGGGATTTGTTTTTTTTTTTGACTAGATTATCTGATACCATGTCAGAAACTTCCTCGTGTTACGTTGCTCAATTCATCCATGAAAATTAATTAGGTTCCAAGATTTCAGGTGAGTCTTACATAGTGTAGAATAGACAGTAGGTGCAGCTGAGTACTGAGAGCCTGAGAAGTCTGGCTCGTCATTGGCTTCCTAATGTAGACACCTCCTTACATCAGATGCTCAAATACTTGGAATTCTCCACTCTTACAGCAGCAAATCCTAAACTTCCTAAACGTAGAACATACTGTGGCATCTGACTTCATGAAATTTTCTCTGTCTTTAAAACTTTGGTATTCTTTGGAAATTTTAAATAGGTAAATATTAATTTGGGACATTTCTGAATGAGTCTCTTTGAGGATTAGGAATCCCTGTCAGAGAGAGAAGATGACCCATGACTGCTGCTATGCTGTGTGACACTTTACATAACATCCCTTAAGGTGAGGCTGGGGCAGGATGAACCCAGCAAAAGAAAAGGGGATATGAAGCCCCAGTGAACCATTCATTGACTCTTGGGCCAGTGATGGCCTGGAAATATTTTTCTATCTTCTTGATCATTGTAATACTCAAGGAAATTCTGGGATTATGAGTATTTTTTTTTCCTTATGTCTTCTATTATGGTTAGAAACCTCTAAGAACTGGAGTATAACAAGGTAGTTGGATATAATACTATGCTACATCCTGTACCTGTACATTTTTGGTACAGAAAATAGACCTGTAGGTTTCTTTTCTTATAGTTTAATACATCAGTAAGCTTTCTCTTCAGCATATAATATATCGGGTTAATATATCCAGGTAACACATAGTTACTTTCATCATCATTTTATTTGTATTTAAATGCCCCCTTCTAGGCTAGGATGAACACTGCAGTGCGGTGTTACAGTTGGAGACATCAGTATGAACTCATGTTTAATATATATACAGATAGATACGGAATAATTCTATATGTGTACGTACCTGTGTTGTTTTATTTACATTAATTTCCTTGCCCTGTTCATGGAGAGGGCCAAGGAGCAGTGACGCCCCAGCAGCCAGGAGCACACCCAGCACTCAGATCTTGGTTTCTAAACGCCATTCTCCAATAAAAGGAACCAGGGCTTCTTAGAGAAATTGCTGATTCTAGGGCTGGAACAGGGAAAGTAAAAGATGGAGCTGGAGCATTTTATAAGGAAGCACTTAACAAAAAGAAAAAAAGGTTGAGGGAACATCAAAGGTTCACTGAAGCCAGCCTGAAAGTGTCCCCGGTGGCCAAAGCCGGGACAGTTAGGGCAACAAACTGACAGTGTTGGATTATGACCAAAGCATAAAGTGAATATACATGAGTTCATACCGATATAAATAAATGATCAAATAAATAAATCGAGAAGAACAAATCTTCCTTATGGGAAAACTCCAAACAATACCTATGGGTACTCTCCCATCCATGAGGTAGAGCTTAATTCCCTTCCCCTTGAGTATAAGCTGGACTTGGGGACTTACTTCCAAAGAATATATGGAACGAGAAAACCACAATAACATTACCATAGAGCAGTCTAGCACACACTGTCTTTACCAAATTATCAAAGTCAACATCAATAGTAATCTTCGTGTACCCCTGATATTATGCAATGAGCAAGACCCCTCACCTCTGATATTCTTCCTAAAAACTCACGTCTCTAATCATTAGAAAACATATCAGACAAACTTAAATGGAGGGACATCTACAAATTTCCTGACCAGTAATCTTCAAGACTGTCAAAGTTGTGAAAAATAAGGGAATACTGAGGAACCCACATATTAGAAGGTGGAGAAAGGAGATTTAACAACTAAATGCAACATGGTATCTTGGATCCTGGAACTTTTGAGAAAGGTACATTAATTCTAATTCAGTTCTAATGGTGCAGTCTAGTTCAAATCTATAATGTAGTTAATAGTAGTGACATACCAATGTTAGTTTCTGAGTTTTGACAAATACACTGTGGTTATGTAAGATGTTATTAGAGGAAAGTGGGTAAAGGGTATATGGGAACTGTCTTTGCAACTCATTTGTAAATCCAAAATTACTCAAAAAATTATTTAAATTTATTTTTTTTTAATACGCTTCCATAGGTATGACTGGGTAGAAGGTCCCAGGCCAATCATAGCTCAGACTTAAGAGAGCCTTACCACTTATAAACATTTCACATTTTAGTTGATTTCATTCTCACAACAACAAAAAGATAATGATAGTCCCATTTTACAGATGAGAAAATTGAGGTGCAAAATGGTCATATTTTTCCGAAGTCACACAGTGGAAGGATTAAGCCTAGAGCTCTTATCTCTAGCCCTGTGTCCTTCCCACTATGTCATAGCTGCCCGGTCTAAAAATGCCACTTCTGTCAGAAGGGGGTGGGGGTAGAAGAGGCTTGCCAAGAGATGCTGAGTGAACCATAAGCCAGGCTGTTGCTGCAAAGCCATTAGAGTTGTGTACTTCTTGTCTGGGGCACAGGTGTCTGGGTGCCTGCGTCTTGAATGCAGTGGGAAGGGATTGCTGGGTGACAGTTGAAAGTTCTCATTCCCTGAAGCCACGTGAGTAAACAGACTGCTTTAGGGAAAAGCAAGAGGCCAAGGTGGACACCTGGGAAGACATCCCATTTAGGCAGCTAGAGAAGAATGAAGTAATAGGGAAGATTTGATGGGATGATAGAGTAGTGCTTGGTTGGTTCCAAAAATTCTTGAAATGTGGCCCCAGACCAGAAAAAGAGTGTCACCTGAAGACTTGTTAGAAATGCAACTTCTGGGCCTTCCCCAGGCCTACTAAAAACAAAACAAACCAGAAAAGCCTCTCTGGGAATAGGGTCCACCAGTCTGTTTCAGGCAGCCCTCTAGGTCGTTCTGACGGCAGCAAAGTCTGAGGACCGCCAGGTCATGAGCAGGAGCCTCCCATCTGGGCCTCGTACTACCCGAGGCAGGGACGAGCATGATGAGTAGGCCCTCAGGCTCTCCAAAAGCGCATCCAGAGACTCTACTCAGGGGAACTCAGGTGGCATTCAGACCTCGCTGTGCCCCAGTCCTTGGAGCCAGGGGTTACAATGTGACTTACCCAGGGGGAGTTGAGTTGGAGAACCTTCTTGTACAAGCAGTAACTTGTGTTTTTTTGGTGAGATGGATGTAGCCTAATGCTTCTAGACAAGGACTAAAGCTAGGTGTACCAGGCAGAGCCAGAGCTAAACAGCTGGCTTTCTTTGCTGGGATTGCTGCATCTTGTGTGCTTGTGAAAACGTGTGCTCTTGGCTTTTTCCTGCACAGTCTTATTCTTATGTTGGAGGGCTTCAGTTGCTTTACGCAGAACTGTCCTACAGATATGGGGCTTGGAATCCCTCAAAGCCGAATCATGGTTGGCTTTGGGTGAGAACTGGGGCTGAATTTATCAGCCCCCTAGATTTACACATTATTTTTCTCTCTCCTTTCCTCACCCCCATCATATCAATTTAGTACTCCAGGTTCATTCGGGCTGCAAAAATTATTTGTTGTTCAAGAAATGTGGGCAGAGTTTTGTTCACAAGTGTTCAAGGCACTCCTTCCAGTGCATAGTACATAATAGGTGCTCAATAAATGTTTGTGCACGGACAAATGAATCTTTAAATGTACTTTTTTACTCTAATGTAATCTGAAAAAAAAATTACTTTGTAAGAAATTATAATCTCTTTATCCCACAGTCACACACCATACAGTTAAGGTGATCTATAGCTCTGAATTTGTCAAGTATTTTATTTTGGTTTATAGAAATTTATTAGAATTGAAAGTTATTTGATCTATGCTCTGATCATCCAGCTGCCTTTCAGTTGGTAAGCTGGATGATTGCTGCTGTCATAAATACCTTGTGCCAAGTATGTTACAACATTACAATAATATTTACAAGCATTTTACAATATTATCATCGTGGTGTTGTAAAACCCAAACAAGCAAAAAGTTGTTAACTTGCCAGTATTAGAGATGAGAGGACCATCATTTTGTCCACCTGGGTTAGCCTTGCAATGAGAGAGCTGTGCCCTGGCCCTCCTGGGAGGAAAGGCAGTGTGATCAGAAAGCCTCTGATTCCTGGTCAGCAATGTGTTACACCTGCATTCTCCCGATGCCAGCTCAGTCACTTGCATCTGAGGTTGTTTCTTATTTTAATTATCGCTGCCTTCCCTCTTTGTAGTTCAGAGGCTCAGAGATGTTGTCATGCATAGTCTAATTCTGTTAAGAGGAATGTAATTGCTCTGAGCATCTTCCTGAAGTGCTTCTAAGAGCAGCGTAATGACGTGGAGGAGCTAACTGCACAGTGAGCTGTAGGAAGGGTGCTGAACATAAGCCCGGGAACAAAAGTCAGGAGCCCCTGTGTAGACATGGAGGCGTGAGCAGGGCCTGACTCTGCGCTGTCAGGGAGAGCCTGTCCCTGCAGAGTCCACACTTGGCAGGGGGCTGGGCAGATACGTGGCTGCACTGCAGCACCCAGAACAAAGCCGCCTCTCATGGGGCCAGACTGCAGAGCAGGCACCTGCCACCCTCTGTGGCGGTGACCGCCGCTGGGCTGCACTCCTTGTGCCCCTCTGCCCCTTTGTGTTAATTTTGGCAAGTGCTTCAAACAAGGGCAGACTGTGCTTTGAAACAAGTAAAAAAGATCTGAGCACTCATTTAACAGATACAAGATTTATAGACTTGCAGGGGAAATAATCAGTGGATGGCCGTAGAAGCTTAAACCATGTCGTCAGTATGCACGAGTATCTGAGTGGGTTCAGAAATGAACGGTTGCCTGGCTGACCTGGTTAAGAATAAGCAGGGCGTTTATAAAAGTACCACAAAGGTTAACTGCCATTCTATTTGAAATTGAAGTCTGACAGGCAAAATTCTTAGTCTTCAGTTGCCTCCAAATGGAGGTGTCCTGTCTTCTGCAGAATTTCCTTTCTCTAATGGAGGAGGCATGGAGTCAGGATTGCAGTACCACCTGTGAGGTCATTTTTTGTTTTCCACTACTGGTCCCAGGGTGACAGCGACCACATAGTCCATCACATGCATGTGCATTCAGGGTCACCTCCCCATTGGGGACGGTGCCACAGAGCTGGTTAGCAGCAGGGTCCTCAGTTTGTCATACCCATCTGTACATGAAATTGGAACAAGATGTTATCTTTCACTTTTGAAGAGGAAGCATTTTTCTTTTAATGTTTTCCTGGAAATAGCTTACCAGAAGATAGTAACACGATTCTTGAAAAGCAGTCTTCCTCCCTTTGCTTTTGTGGTTTACTAAAGTGAAATGAATTTGACATTAAGTACTGAAAATTTTCCTGTGAAACAGGTATTTGCGATCTTTTTACAAGACGAGGAAGTTCTCCCTGGGATAAGACCGTCTGATCCTTGTGCAGCCTCTCCTCCCACGGCTTCTCATCCTGTAGTTATCATACAGCGCGAGTGCTCCGGGTCCTAGAGCCGGACAGATGAGCTGTCTCTCAGGTCTCAGTTTCCACGTCTGTGAAACAAGGAGAAGAGCATTCCCCCCACCCCCATCCCCCGCATGGTGGTTGTGAAAAGGAAACGCATTAATATTGGTAAAGTGGCTAAAACGGTGACTGGCAGGGAGGAAGCATTCTGTAAGCGCTTGCTCCGCCTATTTATCTCATGAAGAATCAACAAGCTTTACTCACTAGTGTTGGGATTTATAGTCAGGATGGCAAGGAACACTAATAAAATATTTCTTTTCCGGTTATTCCTTTTCATGATTCAGATGGCTGTATTTTGAAAATAGTTAGCCATTAGCAATTTGAGGAAGAAATACATTGTCACAGCTGTTCAGTCAGTTTACAAAGACATCTAGTTCATTTGTCCCAAGAGGGTGATGCTGGCCAGCACATGTGTCTGGAACTTACCCTGTTCTGATTGTTTGCTTGGATTCATTCACTTAGATCTCAAAGTAACCCCACAGGTAAGTACCCTTTGCTATCCTCGTTTAAGAGCTGAGGAAACCGGGCACCAAAGGTTTTGTTCAAAGTTATACAACTGCTGTGCGGCACAGCTGTGGCCCTTCCATGTGCACAATCCAGTCCTCACCCACCCCCGAGCTTCATCTTCTCCTGTCCTCCCTGCTGTGGCCCAGCCACACAGCTGCGGCTCCTTGAGTGCCCTGCCTCTGGGCCTTTTCACCTGCTGCTTCCTCACCCCAGCTTTGGGCGCGTCTGCTCTTTATCATCATTCTGGTCAAACTCGGGTGTCACCTTTCCTGACTTATCTAAACCCCCCCCACCCCATCATTCCTTACTGTGTTACCCCGCTTGCTTCCCTTACTAGAGCAGGAAGAGACCTTTCTGTCCAGTTCTCTGTGAAACACCTGGCACAGCATTATTTAAAATTTGTTGATTGACCGTAGGTGCTAATGACTTTAATAATGGTTTTAACTCCTTTTTTTTAAACATATATATATATGTAGACCCAACTCCAACATAGGTGTGTGCAAATGCATGAAATGTGGCGATATATTCTAATCGTTGTAAGTGGTACAGAATCCCAGACTTGAGTTACAATCCCAGCTCCAGCAAAAATGGCCTGATGCTTTTCCTCTGTAGAGTTGAAGCACCTAGTGGTGCTTGTCTCTGAAAAGACTGAGTCACATGTTAAATGTATAAGCGTCTCAGGCAGTGGGTGCTTTAATTCCTAAAATAAACTGTGAACACTAGAGCCTGGATAAGGAAGTAAATGTTTTTTTTTCAGTGTTTGGGTAAAACAGATACTACATTTTTAAGTGTGTGTGTGTGCTTCTTTCCTGCAATAATTGCTTTCTTCTACTGATTTAAATTAAATTGTATCTATTTAATTTTTTTGCTCTTGGAGCCTCTCCACCAGACTTCTTCAAGGTTTCCACTGGGGATTTGACAAAGAAATGGGGTGTCAGGAACCTGAAACCAGGACTTTGACAAAAAGGAATTTTCTGTTCCTTTGGGCTCCTGTAGATGCTACAGTCTTGTGCAAGGAGTCATGCTCACTACCAGCTGGATAAATCCGGCCTCAACACTCCTCTGTGGTTTGGTTAAGTTGATGCCTATCTAGGATGACAGCGCTGCAGGCTCGAATAGGCCATGTGTTACTTGCTGTGCTTCCAGAACACAACCTCACTCTTCCCAATTCTGCCCTAGATAACCAGTTCAGGATGTCCATCCTGGAGCGTCTGGAGCAGATGGAGAGGAGGATGGCTGAGATGACAGGGTCTCAGCAGCACAAGCAGGGGAGTGGAGGAGGCAGCAGTGGAGGGGGCCCCGGCAGCGGGAATGGAGGAAGTCCAGCTCAGGTACGCAGCTGTCTTCACCAGCGCCTTTCGTTTTGTGTAATGCTTCATTGATCCGTGAGGCAGTGGATCACAAGTGCCTGCTCTAGTGCCAGTATCATTCCTGGATTAGGCAGAAGTCCCAGGGAGTAGTCCTGTGTTTCTGAGTATTAAAATCTGTGTACTATGAAAGAAGCCTTGGATATTGGGACTCCTCAGTTGTTCCCCTCCCTAAGTCTTAAATCACTGTTACTCATCTCAGGATTCACTGCTGTTACCTGGCAGCCAATGAAAAAACAGACCCAATGGTGACTCAGGTCTGCTGGGCTCAGAGTTCAGTTAGAATCTACATTGTACTTTGTATCCTATCTCTATCTTAGTATAAATATAAAACAATTGAATTCAGTCATCATAAGACTTTTTATACACTCGAAAAGATCACCAAGAAGAGGCCCCGGAGAAACTCTTTCTGTAATTACTCGGTATTGAACGTTATGCATTCTATCATCTTTCCCATATGCTTTTTCATAAATTCCATGAAGAATTTGCCAAGTACAGTGAAATTACCAAATATTGTCTCAGAGTCCTATTAGTCTTGAAGGCTTTATGTAAATTTCATTTACGAGCTTCACTGTGAGAAAATCTCTAGGCAGAAATGATTTTTCAGGAAACCCTAGAGACACATTAAAAGGGACTGATAGCGGTTCTTACCTCTGCTACTGCATTGCTACCTAAAAATCTCAAATAATACCCCCTCTTCTTCAAGATGAATGATTTCCTTTGGAAAATTGCACTTTCTCAGTGAACATTTTTAATTTTATGATCCTTGTAAATATTGTGTTAATAGTACTTTTAATAATAGGAGAAAACAAAGCATAGTGTATTACCCCCAAAAAACTAACCTTTTTCCTTGAATTTTCTTATTTCTCACCTTTCTTCAGAAATTAGTGGAAAAGAAAAGACCTGGCACACAGTAAAATATCATAAAGGCTAAGATAGGCTTCTTCTTTTTCACCTAATAATCCTCAGTTTTACAAAAGAAGTTATCATTTAATACATCTCATGGCTAAAATAAGAGATTCCCACAAAATCCTTTTCTTTTTACCACCAAAGGTAGCATAAAGGGAATGGAATACATCATTTTTCAGCTAAAAAACTCAGCAACTGGCCTCTTATAATACAACTCCATATTAACTGCTATCGAATACCCTTTCATCAATTCAAGTTAGTGTCACTAATTTTCTGTGTCTGTGTTGTGTGATAGAGATGGTGGCTCTTCTTGTTTAATGCAAGAAAACTCGCTCTGTGTCCCCCGCTGGAATTCCGTGGTAATCGCCATGTGCTCCTGCATTTATCTGTCTGGTATGTGCAGAGCATCTCTGCCAGGGCCTTTTGAGTCAAGGTCATCCTAATGCAGGTTGGGATACCCAACTGTGCTCTAGTGAGGATGACATTATCTCTGGCATCTGCCTTTTTATTTTGGAGGCATTTTTAACAGATTTAAAAATAAAAAACAGTGAGGAGTAACAATATTTCTGTAGTAGTTGAGTTTGATGGGGTTTATGATTGGGAAATACTTCTAAAATAATACCAGAGATGAGAATTAGGCTGGAAATGCCATTTATTTGAAGGGAGTGTTAAATAAAACTGCTACCAAGGGAACCCAGATAAGCTGTTGAGGTTACTAACTTTGATTTTATTTTTCTTCCTTTACAGCTGAGTCCAGGAAGAAAGCCATGCAGTTAAAATTAGTGAATCTCTCTTTCCTGTGTGTCTGATGATAATATCATTATTAATAACACTTAAATTTCAAGATCTCTAATGCTTTCTCCAAAAGACTGGATTACTTTGGATTTTTTTAAATGTTTCTTTAGGGAAAAAAAAATCCCCATCTAAGTGATGTAGTTTTATTTATTTATTTATTTTGGTATCATTAATCTACAATTACATGTGCAATATTATGGTTATTAAACTACCCCCTTCATCAGGTCCCCCCTACAACCCCATTACAGTCACTGTCCATCAGCGTAGTGAGATGCTATAGAGTCACTACTTGTCTTCTCTGAGTTGTACAGCCCTCCTCATGCCCCCCAACATTACATCTGCTAATCGTAATACCCCTTTGTCCCCCTTGTCCCTCCCTTCCCACCCATCCTCCCCAGTCCCTTTCCCTTTGGTAACTATTAGTCCGTTCTTGGGTTCTGTGAGTCTGCTGCTGTTTTGCTCCTTCAGTCTTTTCTTTGTTCTTATACTCCACAGATGAGTGAAATCATTTGGTACTTGTCTTTTTCGGCTTGGCTTATTTCACTGAGCATAATACCCTCTAGCAGTGATGTAGTTTTTAAGAAGGAGCAAGGCAGGTCAAAGGTTCAGGGATCTCCAGACAGAGATATTAGGAGGGCTGCCCTGCTTTGCTGTCACAACAGTTGACTGTCTACATTATTTACTTCAGCTGGGGGCTAAAATCACTTTTTTCTTTTTAGACAATATATGCTTTTCCCTGAGGTGGATCAGCATGAAGTTCTCCGTTAGCATGTCAGTCGCAATAAAGAGACTGGTGTTCTCAGAGTCACGGAAAACTACCCTGCGCCGTGACTGCGGACATGTGCCGCTGAGCTGAATGTAGCTAGCATGCACTAGTCTCTGTTTCATGACGTCTCTTGATTTTCAGTTTCCTGTTTGACTTGCTCATTGTAAATTGCGTGCTTCCCCTACCCTAAAAGGCTGACTTGGTGCAGGGCCTTTGGTCCCCGGTGGTGACACGTGCTTCGTCCTTGTAGTGTGCTTCTGGCCCTGGAACTCTGGGGAGCTGCTTCGAGAGCCGCGTGGTGGTTGTGTGCGAGAAGATGATGAGCCGAGCCTGCTGGGCCAAGTCCAAGCATTTGATCCACTCGAAGACCTTCCGCGGCATGACCCTCTTACACCTGGCTGCCGCCCAGGGCTACGCCACCCTCATCCAGACCCTCATCAAATGGCGGTAAGGCCAGGGCGTGGGCGGCTAGTGATTGGTCCTCACTCATCCCCTGTGCCTTCCTCCCGAGCATTTCCACCGATGGAGAGAGATCTGCCCATTGAGAGAGCACAATAGCCTGTGAGCAAAGGGCTTTCTCAGAGGACAAGTTTTCAAGGGAATTTTATGAACTTCTTTCCAAGAAATACTGAGTAAGGTGCCAGCTAAATGTTGGACTTCTTATTTCCCCTGGGTTCCTAGCAAAACAGAGAGTTCAAATCACCCCATGAAATTCAGGACTCTCTTGTTCCCTCACATCAGGAATGTTAGAGGCCCAGTTTTGTTTCATCTTTTTGGGTTTTATAACGTTCTGGTGTTTCTTTAACATCGACTGATTGTGGGGTAACTTCTGGTGCTGTCCCTTTCAGCACAAAGCATGCAGATAGCATTGATCTGGAACTGGAAGTTGACCCCCTGAATGTGGACCACTTCTCCTGTACACCTCTGGTAAGGAATGGGTTCATTTGTTCCCCGAACTGGTTTTCTCGGCTGGCATAGGGATCCTCCCTTTGTTATCCCTTGCTGATGTATGACATTTGTCAGAGTTATTTTGTAACGGTCTTGTGGCCCCTTTGGGACTGCCAGCCAGGGCCCGTTTGTCACTTGGCAGCAAAGGCAGAAGTGAACTATGTTTACTTTAGTGAGAAAGCTTGCTTTGTCTTCCTGTGTCGTAGATGTGGGCGTGTGCCCTGGGGCACTTGGAAGCCGCTGTTGTACTGTACAGGTGGGACCGCCGGGCCATCTCCATTCCTGACTCTCTAGGAAGGCTGCCTTTGGGAATTGCCAGGTCAAGAGGTCACGTGAAATTAGCAGAATGTCTGGAGCACCTGCAGAGAGATGAACAGGCCCACCTGGGACAGAACCCCAGACTACATTGTCCTCCGAGCGAAGAGCCTCATACAGATAGCTGGATGACCCAGTGGCACAGTGAAGCCATCAGCTCTCCAGACATACCCAAAGGAGTCACCGTTATTGCAAGTACCAATCCAGGTAAACACTCACAATTATTACATCTCCGAACTTGACAGATTTCCCATTTGCTTTCATGCAGCTACCCTCAGAAAAGCCCATAGGTATTCACATGCATTTAAGGTTTTGTTTTTTTTTTTAATGTTTCTGATTTTTCTTTTAGCTTTAAGAATGCCCAGGGCTTCCCCAACTAAAACTGCAGAAAGTAGAAAAAAAAATCTATGTCCATGCAAGAAAGAAAGAAATGCAAATTTTGGAGGAGGATTATCTGAATACAATATGTGCTGCTGGGGAACATTTAAATGTTAGGGACTGTCTTGAGTTCCAGCTTTGCACTTTGTGTCTCTCAGGCATAGAGAAAGTGTTAATTCTTTAGGATTCCTAATTTTATCGCCTGTCCTGACTATCCTTTCTACTGTACTTTTCAGAGCTGAGAAGACCTCGGTCTGAACCCTCTAATTACTACAGCAGTGAGAGCCACAAAGATTATCCAGCTCCCAAAAAGCATAAATTGAACCCTGAGTACTTCCAGGCAAGGCAGGAGAAGCTGCTTTCCACTACACTGAGTCTGGAACAGCCAAATATCAGGAAGCAGAGCCCTAGTTCTAAGCAGTCTGTCCCCGAGACAATCAGCCCCAGTGAAGGAGTGAGGGACTACAGCCGGGAAACCTCCCCTCCCACTCCAGAGACTGCAGGATTCCAAGCCTCTGGATCTCAGCCTGTAGTAAAGTGGAATTCCAAAGATCTTTACATTGGTGTGTCTACAGTACAGGTGACTGGAAATCCGAAGGGGACCAGTGTAGGAAAGGAGGCAGCACCTTCCCAGGTGCGTCCACGGGAACCAATGAGTGTCCTGATGATGGCTAACAGAGAGGTGGTGCATACAGAGATGGGGTCCTACCGTGATAGTGCAGAAAACGAGGAGTGCTCACAGCCCATGGATGACATACAGGTGAGCGTGGACAAGGTAAGCCTGCAGAGGCTGGCGCATCCATCACAGCTTCCGTGACCTTTACAGTCAGTTTCCAGAGGTCATGTGATTTTCTCACCAGTGAAGGCTTACAAGTCCGGTCTCATGCACAACAATGTTGGAGTATCTTCTGGACTTGACTACGCTTCCATTCATGAATCAAGCATTGTGAGTGGGTCTGAACGCCAGTGACCGGGCCTCAGCAGAGCCTTCCCTCTTCACACCGGCTCCCAGCAACCCACTCATGACCCTGCTTCCTCCCTGCATCCAGGGTGGCTGATCTCACTGTTTTAAGTACTGGTTATAATAGAGCCACAGCCAGATAATAGCTAGAACAGAAGGCCCGCGGATAGAATCTGAACGATCTAAGTGGTTTGATGAGCACAGTCATCATCTGGCCATTGTGAAGGGCAGGCATGGCGTGAGGCTCTCCTGAGGTGTGCAGTGACATCCCGGGAACTGATAATGGACTGCCCGTATGATGGATCTAGACAATCCAGAAGCCTTTCAGGGCACTGAACCTGTTAGAGGCTAAGAATACATATGAAGCAAAGTTGAAGTTTGGCTTTTGAGCACATTTAATTCAAATATACTATAGAGGGGAGGCCCGTAGGAGCAATCTAAGAATATGTGTTTGACTTCCTCTCTTTCCAACTTCCCACTGATAGAACCCAAAACAAACGTAAAAGGAAAGAACTTCCCCAACTCAGTAAGGCATCCGTGCCTGTAGAAATGACGCGGCGAGAGGAAGGGGCCTGGAGATGGCACCCCTGGCCAGCTTTCCTCGGCAGAGGTCTGACTGCTGAACCACTCCTGCCCCGCAGCGCCGCACGGCCCACACCGATTGAGACGGTGGCATGCCTACCACTGTGCTCACGCTCCCTGGGACGCTGAGGGCTCCCTGCTGCTCTACCAACCAATGCAGTCACGGGGAGGGCTGCCAGGGAGATCAAATAATATTGTAGAGAAGGCGTTGGCAAATTTTTTCTGTTAAAAGCCAAGTGGTAAATATTTTAGGTTTTATGTGCCATGAGACTTTCTTACGACTATTCAGTCTGTCTCCAGAGCACAAAAGCAGCCTTAGACGACATTAAATGATTATGTGGCTGTGTGCCGATCAAACTGTATTTACATAAATAGCTGGCTGGCCTGGCCCACCACAGTTTGCCAAACCCTGTTTTAAACAATTCCTGATGGACCCATACCAGATATCTATACTAAGCAACCTACAACAATATTTATAAGCACAAACCTATAATAATAAATCACCAGACTATGAAAATCAGCTCAAAATAGGGGAACCAGTTTGAGATAGTGGACATCTAGATATCTACATAGTATTCTAGAGAGAACAGTGCTGTCTACTAGAACGTACCCCACTGGGGGAAATATTCTTTATCTGCGCCATGCAGCATGGTAGACAGTGGCCACAGGTGGTACTGAGCGCTCGGAATGAAGATAATGTGACTTAGGAACTGAATTTCTAACTTTATTTACACTTAGGTTTAACCACTGAATAGCACAGCTTTAGAGCAGTTAACCTTCAGTGAAGCAGTTGCTGCAGGATAGAAAAGAACCTTAAAAAAATCTGTATTTTCACTCAACCTTGAGAGAATCCATTTTGCTAAATTAAGAGCACATATCTATGGAAAAAAAGACAGCAGTCTAAAGTATTTGAGCCAAATGAAAAGTAACAAAAACAGTAGCTAATTCAAGAAATGGCAAGCCAGAGATCACGGAGGAGTGAACAATAAAACCAGTAAAACTGGTATTTCTGAATAGTTATCGATAGTGGGGCAGTTATTAAGAAGGGATTCTTTTTTTTTTTTTTTTTTACAATTTATTTTGGTATCATTAACCTACAATTACATGTGCAATATTATGGTAATTAAACTACCCCCTTCATCAGGTCCCCCCCACCAACCCCATTACAGTCACTGTCCATCAGCGTAGTGAGATGCTATAGAGTCACTACTTGTCAAGAAGGGATTCTTTAAATAGGAGAGGAAGCATATTTAAAAAGTAACCTGGAACTCATATTCTAAATTAATTTAACAAAACCAGAGAGGTAGGGAAATTAAGGCAAAAATGTACTGAAGCTGCTTTCCTGCTCGGGGCACATCATAGACTTCGATCCACTTGTGATACTGCATGGTAAGCAGAGGCTGAAATATGCTTTTTTGAAATGTCAGGTTAGTAGGTAACATAAAAACAGTTCTACAGAATTTCTAAGTCATTGAAGTGGGGGGGGGAGAAACTGTGGCCCATTTGGAAAAAGTTCAGGAATGATAACAAAAAGTAACAACAGAAAATATAATGTTGCAGAAATATTTTCAAATGTGATTCATTCCCACTTTGGTAACTGAAAATTCCATTAAGAGAGTCTCAACTTGGGTAAAAAAGAAAGCAAAATACACCCTATACTGCTTGTAAAAGATACAACTAAAATGGAACAAAATTAAAAGAAAGTGACAGGTAAAGATAGAACAGATAAATGAGAATAAAAAGAAATGAGCACAATGCATGGCAAATAGTTCGTATATGTAATTTGTTAAGACGATAGGACCATCATGAACCCTAACAGCACAGCTTCCAAATAATAAAGCAAAAACTAGTAAACACAAAGAAATATGGAGCCACACTCATAATCATAGTGTGAGATTAATACACCTGTCTCACAGTTTGTCAGATCAAGTAGATAAAAAAGGGTATCAAAAAATTGAGCACTATAATTAGGAAACTTGATTTAATATATTTATTTAACATATGATACACTTATATATGATTATGCAAATATATGTAATTAGTACACATAGCAAACATGTAATTTTTCTTTTTAGATATCTAAGAGACATGAAAATTGCTTATGTAGTAGAAAAAGAGATATTAAATAAAACCCGAAGCTGCGCATTCAAAGTCTACCTTCTCTGACTACAATCCAAGAAGTTTAGAAGGAATGACATGATTTTTTAGGTCGAACTGCTTAGAATATTATTTGGCTTAAAATCGTTGAAATTTCCGGGCCTTTTTTAACGGCCATCAACATAAGAAATCAGCTACACGGTATTGCAGAGTGTTGCATTTATTATGATATTGGGGTGTTCCTACAGGTAACATGTTTATAAAATGGAGTATGTGGGGAGGTGACTATTGAGTTGGAACCTCAGTCTCCAGAAATTTCACTTGGCTTTTAACAAAATACTTGAATTCTTTAATAGAAAAAGAATCAAGGTAGGACTTAATTCCTCCTATTGGAGTCACAATTCAAGGCCAGGACAAAAGGAAAAGGGCTGCGATGTTCTTTCTTGAAATGTTTTCATTTTTATTCCTATTACAAGAATAATTCCTGTTCTTCGTTGAAAATTTAGAAATTACCCAGGATAAGTGTCTTCAACAGCTTTATTGCGGTGTGGTTTACATACCATAAAATTCACCCATTTCAAGGGTTCAGTGTGATGAATTTTAGTAAATGTACAGAGCCGTGCAGCCATCACCACGATCGCATTTAGAATATGCCCGGCGCCCCCCAAAGGTTTCCTGTGCCCTTCTACAGTCAGTTCTGCTAACTGCCCAGTCCTGGGCAACCACTGATCTGATTTCTAGCCCCAGATTTTGCTTTTTCTAGAAGTGTCATATAAATGGAATCACAAATCTGTATTTTTCTCTGTTCTGGCTGCTTTCACTCAGCATGTTTTTGAGGTTCGTTCACATTGTAAGGTAACCATTTTGCTACCTTTGTACAGATCCTTTCAGAACATTTTCAATTCGCTTAAAAACTTATAACTGCTGTATTTCAATTTCCATTTACAAGAGGTGTGCAAGGAAATTTCTGAAAACAAGGGCGTATATCTGAATCTGATAAAATATATCTTAATCCAGACTAGTTTTGAGGATTTCTAACTGTATTAGCAATGTATTTGGGGTGCAAGTATCAACAACCTACCTAGTGTTGTAATTGAAAAAAAGAAAATTAATTTTCCTCACATGGCAAGAAGTCTAGAGGTTCCATTGCTCGGTGATGTCGTTGGGGACCCAGATTTTTTCCTGAGTTTTCTAGTTTTGTCTTTCCCCTTCATGTTTGTTGCTTTCTGGATCGGATACAGCTGCTCAAGCTTGTTTGTAGCCAAGGCAGGAAGAGGAGGGGAAAGGACCAGCTAGCTGGTCGCTTTCATCAGGAAAGCAAAAGCTTTGCTGAGAATGCTCCCAGCAGATACCCATATGGTGTCATTGTGCAGACGCAGTCACATATTGCCCCCTCGGCGTGCTGGAAGGCGGAGAATCAGGAAGAGGGTTACCGTAATTGGCTCATGTCACAAGCTGTCCCCTGGGGCGGGCTCATTGCTGCTTTCCACAAAACTGGGATTCTCTAGGCAAGGCAAAAGGGTGGGGTTGGATATTAGATAACCAGTAGGATCACTGCATTAATATGGTAACTTGCTGTAGAACTGCCCGGTCATAGTATCACTGAGTGGTTGACCTTAGCTGAGAGTAGAGAGAATGCATAAGCCAGAAGTTCTCTAAGACCTGACTAAAGGTTTGACCAAACTATAATTTGGAGAGTCAGGTCTCAGCATATTCCTTACAATGACATTGGAGTGCACTGGATTGAGGGGTAAGCCTGTCCCCCGTCATTTCTTTCTCTACACAGTAGGGTGGGGTGAAGGTAGGCCTGCCTAACTTGTAAGGTTCTCTTCTAACCTGCATGTTCTGTGAACTGCGGATTCCAGGTGAACATGATGACGTTGGCAGAGCACATCATTGAAGCCACACCCGACCGAATCAAGCAGGAGAATTTTGTGCCCCTGGGATCCCCAGCATTGGACCGGACAGATACCACCACCATTAGCAGTACAATGAGCTGGCTGGCCAGTTACCTAGCTGATGCCGATCATCTGCCAAATGCTGCCCAGATCAGGTCAGTAAAAGTCTGAGTCCCCGCCAAGGAGAAATCCTGGATCTAATTGGAGGCATGGGAAACTAACTGGAGGTGATGAGCGCTGTGTAATGTGAGACCTTGTCAAGGAAGCAAGCGTAGGACGGGTCCAGTTGCCATTTTTAAGGCCCAGCTCAGGTCTTCACCCCTTCCTTCATCTTTCCCCCCATATAGAGCGCATGACAATGCATCATCGTGTTTTCCTCCCGGTTCAACTGAAGGGTCATCAGGGCAGGAGAGTGCGCTCAGTGTGTTCAGGGTTTAGCTGAGTACTAACCCCATAGTAGACGCTCAGTGTGTTTAGGGTTTAGCTGAGTACTAACCTCATAGTAGACGCTCAGTGTGTTTAGGGTTTAGCTGAGTACTAACCTCATAGTAGACGCTCAGTGTGTTTAGGGTTTAGCTGAGTACTAACCCCATAGAAGATGCTCAGTGTGTTCAGGGTTTAGCTGAGTACTAACCCCATAGTAGATGCTCAGTGTGTTTAGGGTTTAGCTGAGTACTAACCTCATAGTAGATGCTCAGTGTGTTCAGGGTTTAGCTGAGTACTAACCTCATAGTAGATGCTCAGTGTGTTCAGGGTTTAGCTGAGTACTCAGCCCATAGTAGATGCTCTGTGTGTTTAGGGTTTAGCTGAGTACTAACCCCATAGTAGATGCTCAGTGTGTTTAGGGTTTAGCTGGCTACTAACCTCATAGTAGATGTTCAATATGGCATTACTAATTGAAGGACATCAAAGTACAGAGTGTGTTAACTCACCTGACTGAATGGAGGCACATTTTTAATAGTCCACAATGGCTCCTGGTGGATACCATCTTGTCTCATTAATCAATATGTAATGGATCATGCAGATCAATCACCAGTCTCTCTCTCCTGTGTCTCCTCTTGTTTCAGAAGTGCATATAATGAGCCTCTAACCCCCTCTTCTAATACCAGCTTGAGCCCTGTAGGCTCTCCAGTCAGTGAAATAGCTTTCGAGAAACCTAGCCTCCCCACTGCAGCAGACTGGTCAGAATTCCTGAGTGCGTCTACAAGCGAGAAGGTAGAGAATGAATTTGCTCAGCTAACTCTGTCCGATCATGAACAGAGAGAACTCTATGAAGCGGCTAGGCTTGTCCAGACAGCTTTCCGGAAATACAAGGTAAAATAGAACAGAGTCCCAGTGTTGTGTGTGACATTCCTAAGATCAGCGAGAATAGATGAGAGTCAGCATCATTCACACTAAAACATAGTTGCTTTTTTTCCTCTGAGTTTATAGAACTGTTATTTGAACTTATGGTGTCACATGAGATAATTAATAATTTTCAAAAGCTTTAGTGAAGTAAAAATGACCAGATGTATAATGGTTATCACCATCTCAACTTATTTTTGGTAACAATAATGGAACAAACATTTATTATTTAGTTAATACAAAATAAGTTGACACCATTGCTACAAAGAATGTATGAGCTAAAGCAAGAGTTTCTAACTGGAGGCCTGGGGACTGACTTTCGACAGCCTGTGAATCCTAAAATTTTATGGTAAAGCTTCTGTATATGCATTTTTGGTGGGAGAGGGCCCATAGCCTTCCACAGATTCTCAAATGATTCATTGACTGCCCTGAGAAGGTTTTTAAGCCATTCATCATTGATTAGAAGTAGTTTGGGATTACCTTAGCAAAGATAGTGGTGACCTGGCAGTTTATATAGATTAACAGTACAATACCTGATAAGTTAAATATACTTGGAAAATGAGTATTTTTAGGCCTCCTAACATCCAACTCTCACGGTTCTATTTAAAAGCAAGAATAGTTGAAAATTTATTCTGTAAATCCATTTTTCCTAATTTATACTTATAATTAGTTATTGTATTTTGGTAAACCTGGTGTCTCAGTTGTAAGCAAATTAATTAAGTGAGCGGTGGTTCTATTTGTCTTAAGAAAGTTGACATTTCTTAGACTAAATAGTTTTTTATTTTTCTTCCTCACTGTACCCTCCAGGGCCGACCCTTGCGGGAACAGCAAGAAGTAGCTGCTGCTGTCATTCAGCGTTGTTACAGGAAATACAAGCAGGTAAACCACCGCTTCGGGTCATGATAGGAAATGCACCTCCTCCAAACAGTGCCCCTGAGGATTCCAGGGGGTGGTCTGGCTGAGGGGCACTGTGTCCAGTGCCTGATTCAAAGACTGACTTGCACTTGCCTTGATTAAAAACCAGCAGAAGATGTTCCAGAGGCGAGAAAAACACAAACAGAAACACCACCTGCAACTAAATTTACTCAAGAAATAATTTTTGTTCACATTATCACCTACCGGACATACTAACTGATACAAAGAAAGTTGTTTATGTTGGACGTGAGGATCTATCTTCCAGTAATGTTACCTATACACCCCATAAGAATGAAAGACCTCTAGGAAATGTGATACAGTGATTGGAGAAGTAGATACTGGCCATATCTTCGACCTTGAATTATGGAAGTTACATAATCTTTAGCCATTTTTCCTTTTAGCTTCTTATCTGTTTTAGGATAGAGAATTGTAAAATTCTTTGAAAATCTTAAGAAACCCAGAACATCTTACATTGCTTTTGTGTTCCTTAGCTAGAGATGCAGGAGGAATACTTAAGTATTACTGTTGCCAAAAAAAAACAAAACAAAAACTGAATGGTGACAAAACTGTCAGCAGGTAGGAAAGGGCATTGATGTTCATGACCTTCTAGGCACATCATCTCATCTGCTCCTTGTAATTTTTCGAAGTGAACAATTTTACTTCCATTTTACAGATGAAGGAGCTGAGGCTCAGAGAAATTCAGTAAATATTAGACCTGTCTAACCACCTAGGTGTTTATAATAAAATTGCCTGAGTTTGACAGCTTCACATGATAAAGTTCAGTCCTGCCAGTAGATTCTAGAACCTTTTATTAGGTTGTGCTTTAGGCAGGTTTTAAATTTTTATGTAGGGCATAATTAATGCTGAGCTGTATATAGAAATTTGCGGTTATATCTCTTGTTATGATCTAGGGCTTGCTTTGATCTCTGACATGGGCTGCCATGTTCTCGAGTTTCTCTAGGATTGGGCCCGATTAATGGGGGGTGGGGGGATGTCTTCAGTTTAGAGCCAGTTGAGTTCATGATCCCAGTAAATGAAGGTTTATTGTGTAAACGCTGACACCACAGTACCTGTAGCTCTGAAGCAGGGGACCGACTGTACAGGCTTCTGTTTGGGGAGCAGGCTTCACGCTAGCCAAAGTGATACACAGAATCACAGTTTCAAGTCTGTGATTATAACAGGTATTTATTCCAAAATAGTAGTTTGGTTTTTTTTAAAAAAGAAAATCCTCCCAAAGAAGTACTGTCTACAACCAGGAAGGCAGAAGGCATTATTTTTTGAAATACTGACAAATAAAAGACAGATATTTTGGAAGATGGAAGGCATTAATATAGCCAGGTTGCCTCTTTTTGTTTTTTGTTTTGGTTGGGAGTTTTATTGGTTCTGGTTTTTTATTTCATTATATTCAGCAATCTAACATTAATCTTGTATTTTCTGTTTCTCCCCAAGCTGACATGGATAGCCTTGAAGGTAATGATATACTCAGCCCTCTCACAAACCATTCCACCAGAGTCACAAACTTCACACCCATCACCAACGACAAGAAGGGGCCATTACGATGGCCGGTTCATGATGGCCTCCCCTTCCCAGGCCACCTAACCACAGGGCGTATGTCCCCTGGGGACCATGTGGTTATTCAGTTGGAGTGGGTGTTGGCATTAACAATCATTGGACATTTTCAATGGCCAGTGTCAACCTAAAAAGTCCATCCAAGCTAATGACGTTGAGCCCAGTGAGCCACTAAATAAGTTTACCTTCTTCCCCGGGCACTTGGCTGTGGCCCAGTAGGTAATGTACAGTGTACACAGGCCAAGGTGATGAAACCACAGATGCTCTGTAAGAGACACTGTTCTTGTCTTACAAGACTTCTGACAAATGAAAGTGGAAAACAAGTCAGATGAGACTAAAGAGGATTCTTGCAGAAGGGTCCCATGTCTGGAACATTCTGAGAAATCTGTTTCCTTCCCTCATTCCACCTCATACATGCAGATATGCATAGGCACAGGGGTTTTCTGAGGAACATTTTTCCCTCCGATGGTAAGTGGTCTTCTTGTAAGAAGAATGCTTCGTTGTGATTTCTTGTCCCCAGAGTCATATCCTACTTCATGAGCAATTTGGACATAGTGTTTTTTAAATATGGAGAGCTCTGTATGTTAGTGCCTGGAGACTGAAATGAAAGAGAACTCATTCTCCCGCCTTCATCCTCACTTGTATAGCTCTGCAGCAGGCCGGACAGAAGGCTGCTGGTACTGGCTCCTGAACAGTTCCCTGTTCTGGGACAGTTTTCCGGGTTTCATGGCTTCACCCCTGTGTTGGTCTTATGAGTGTTAATCTTTTGCAGGTTAAAATAGCTTAAAGGTGTCAGCGTTTCATGATAAGCCTTGTATTTGGGACCTTGTAACTCAGAAATGTGTCATACGGAATGATAGCCAGGAGTTAGATGCTGACTGCTAAGCAGATTTGTGCATGGTGGGAATTGGGAGGCATAAAAAGGGTTAATAGAAAATGTTTCAAAATTGATAGTAAACATTAAACATTTAAATCTTACTTTCTGTATACATTTTTAAGATTCCTAAATGTCTAAGTGTATTGGTATCAAAACTTTTTTTTCATATGGGCAAAATACTTTGATGTTTTGGGAAAACACATTCGAAGCAATACACTGTGTGAAGGCAACCCTTAAAATAATATTTTGCTCTTTGGAAAGGTAGGTGAAGAGGTTCAGAGTTTGCCTCTTTGATGATTAAACCCAGAACAGAGACTGTGATAAGATAGGGGAAAAGGTAGCTTCTCTGCCTCCCTTCCCCAAGCTCAAAGGACACACAAACGTGTGTGGTTCCTGTTATTACTCTTCTGCTTATTCTTGTTTCCTCTGCAGTATGCACTTTATAAAAAGATGACACAGGCTGCCATCCTCATCCAGAGTAAATTCCGAAGTTACTACGAACAAAAAAAATTCCAGCAGAGCCGGCGTGCTGCTGTGCTGATCCAGAAGTATTACCGGAGTTACAGGAAGTGCGGCAGAAGACGGCCAGCTCGCCGAACAGCTGTAATTGTACAACAGAAGCTCAGGTGAGTTGGGATTTCATGGAGGTGAGGGTGTCTGGGGAAGAGAACCTTGACTTAATCAAAGGAATTGTCTGGCGCTCACAATAGGGTCTGTACAGGGACTAAAAAGTATTTTGTGGTTATTTTCTTTCCAGACCATTCTACATGGGACTTTGTATAGTCAGACCTCTGCTCTCCATCTGTTTTTGTCTATGTAGCTCCTTCTCCCTCTGTCCCCCACCGAACTATTCTGATGTCATCATCCAATTTCAACTTGTATCCAAAATTGGCAGCTTAGAAGTTTCTGCTCAAAAAGGTGGCACCCCAATATAGGAATCTAAATTGAAGTGTGACTAAATATATGATCTTGGAAGAGTCTTACAGTTATGCTACTCCATTTTAGAGAGTGTAATAACAATATTTAGCCTGTTAAAACACATTGATGAAAGATGTCTCAAAAATAATAGCAGGAAGAGAGTATGTAACCCAAGCAAATCAGCTTCTAAACAAAGTGTGGCTAATGCCAGAGTGCCTTTTGCAATAAAGTGAGCCTGTAAAGAGTTGTGACAAAACCATAGAGTGATACCTTGTTTTCCATCTCTGTATTGTCTCCCCTCTAGCTGAGTGAAGGTGCATGTACACTCCCACCTTCCTTTTCTGCCAGCGATGCCTACACTCAGGACTCTGAAAGCAGGACGTTTCATTATTGGGTCTGCTGTGTGAACTGTTCTATTAAAAGTCACCCACTGCTGGTGACTTGTTTCCGACTTTTGCGTATTAGCTTGACAGCACCCTTCTTGTGACAGTAATGTTCTGGCTTTTTCAGGAGCAGTTTGCTAACCAAAAAGCAGGACCAAGCTGCTCGAAAAATAATGAGGTTCCTACGCCGATGTCGCCACAGGTACATTAATCATCATCTATACATTCTACTCATCACAAATAATGAGATAACCCTCATCTTCTTAACGACTCATTAACTCCTATGTAAGGCTGACAACACCCACAAATAATCAGGGTAAACGTCCCAAATTACCACAGGACAACAGAACTCTTTAACTAGGGACAGAGTTGCTGTAATTGGAATGCTGGTTCCTACTGTATTGCACGTGTTAAACAACGGAGATTCGCGCCAGTGTTTCTGTTTTAATTTGGGTATGAGGACAGCTTAGTGGAACTAGCTTTTAATTCCACTCTAACCTCTATTTATATGCCACACTGCAGTATGTTCTTCACCCTAAACCCTTCCTGTGCTAATGTGTGTCTAGACAGAAAACAAACAGCTTCGATTTTTAAGGAAAGGATAGAAAAACTACTAATTCTAAGACTTCCGAGGTAGAATTTCCACTAACTAGCTGGTGCCCTCTCCTGGGCATATGCAGAAAAGGAAGAACCTCTGGTAACTAGAGGTACATTTTCAGTGGGAAACAGGGGCTCCTGTGACCATAGCATTCCAGGGACACACAACATCTTCCTCTGAAGCTAACTAGAGGAGTTTCTCTTGTTTCCTCAGATCTGAGACTTCTTGGTGAAGACTGAATTATTGACTTAGATTTGGGGGGCCTGTGAAAAGCACTGTCTTCTTTGTCAGGTTGATATGCCTCCAGCCTGACCTCTGTGGCAGTGGCCATCTGAGCCGTGTTTCAATGACTCCATTGTGTTGATGTTTCTCTGTACCTCAGGAGCCTGTACAGTATACAAGAACCAAACTTTAAAGCAGGCTTATTTCCTCTTCCTATTTAATTGTACCAAGAGCCCGAGTGTCTAGATTCAATTTGATTTCTCAGAAGTTTCATTTCACTTTAGTTTTTCTTACTCTGAAAACTATCTGCTCACTAACTTTGGAAATGTTTTGACTTTGAGACTTAAGAGGGGTTAGCTGGCTACTTGTACTTTTACTTAAATTAACAAAAGAATTTGCTTATATGACAGTAGTAGGAAATGCATACACAGTCATGCATTAACAGTCACAAAAACATTAAAAAGAACCTTCTTTAGGATATATTTGGTATTCTCTAGCTATAATGCTGCATAAAAAGCTAATGTACACTTACTATGCCTCAGCAACCCACTTGCTCTCTACCACACAGGGATTGGGTTTTCCCTCCATGATGGGCTAACCAATCAGATACCAGTATCAATACTCTGCAATAGAACATCTCATTAGGAAACTCCTATCAAAATATGGGGGCATGGCTAGGGCATAATTAAGTTAATTCTACAAGCCTTTCCCAAGGCAGGCCCTTTCTTTATCACTCAGTCACACCTTTGCCTTAGCCTTAAAGCTTATAACCACGTGGAGTGGTCAGTTTTCTTGTTTGGTGAAAATATCTTACCCAGGCCCTTTCCTGGATGTTCTCCCATATGCCCACACTCCCTTCTTCCTCTTCCCTCTCCTACCTGCAAAATGGAAAACCCCAGAAGATCCCACCCAGCCCTGTTGAGACTGTAGTTAACATGTTTTATTTTTAAGAAAGTTACCTTTTTTCTCCTCAGGCCACTTTAAACAAACAGGCATGTTCACACGTTAAACTGTCCGTGTTTCTTCTCTTATCCTCAAGCTTGTAAATATGTATAAGTAATAAAACCTTGGTCTTATGGGCAAAATCACATAAAGTCCCATGCTCTTTTTTCTTTTATGGCCAAAGCCATGCAGTGTGTTTACACTGGGTGAGTTTGCCAGGGTAAGATTTTTAAACAAAATGTAAATGCATAAAAGGTTGTTTCCCAAGGTAGGCTGAACAAAGGAATCCTTTCAGTGTTGTTTTTAGATTCTCTTCTTGTAAACTAGTAGAGAAGAATTTCATGAAGATTTTATCTTTCTTTGGTTCTCATTTTAACTGGTAATAACCTCCTAAGGCCAGCAAGAAGGTTTATTATAAAGAAAACATCTGGTTATGGCCTCTGAATTTCTACTCATTATTTGGGATTAAATAAAAACCCCTCTTGGCTCTTCCCTGTGCTTTTTCATAGTTCATAAGTTAGGAAAATAAGCAGGCAAATTTTAATGACCTTTGTATACTGTGTAAGACCAGTATTCACTTCCTATTCCTATATATATGCAATTAAGGAACTTGAAGAAATCCTGAAAACCATCCTGGAACTTTGAACTCCTATTTTCCCTTGGATGAGTCTAATCTTGTTTCCATTCTGGGTTATTAAATATTATTTTAAGAGGAACTGTGACATGTATTGTCCCTTTGAAACATTAAAGTAGAAAACCTTGTATGACACCCTCTCAGCAAAGGTGGGTAGGTAGTGACTTCAGAAATCAGTAACAAGTGTCCCATTTCTTAAGGATTTTTCTAAGTCATAGGACCCTAACGTGTTTAGACTTTAAACATAAATTGGTGAATTTTCTACCTGCTCATCTCACATACCCCACCACCACTCCTCTCTTCTTTCTTTCCAAAAAAGGAACCACTTTATACTCTCTTTTTGTTGAAATAAAGCTATTTATAAGATTTCTATTGTGACCCTCACATGCTAATAGCTCTTTGGTGTTGTTTTACTGTCTAAAGCCCCCTGGTGGACCATAGGCTGTACAAAAGGGTGAGTTTAGCTGCCTGCTAGCCAGTTTATCTTTATCTTCCATTTTCAATATTTTGCTTTTTGCTTGCTTGCATGGGGCTGCAGCCTAGGTATGCCAGTAAGTTTCACATCCATTTTGAATGAAATAAGATCAAATAAAAACTAACCCTATTTACTAACAGTGCTACTTTATACAACATGAAAACAGTCACGTACTGTAGATGTGCAAATGCATGAGTAAGGTTAAGGGAGGACCTTCTGGACCGCCGCAGGGCATGCTTAGAAGTTGGTGGAAGGCGCCTTCAGTATACAAATGGCTGGTGGTACAAGTTTAACCTAAATAAGGCTGCACTATAAGAAAACATCAAGAAGGTGGTTTGTGATTACAATTATTTGCCATGTGAAATTACCTCAACTACTGCTGTATCCAGATTTTTAAAGCAAGAAGGCTCAGTAGGTGTACTGGCTTGTTTTTGTGTTTTTTTTTTTTTACTAATCTGTATCTTGTTTAGAGTTACTATTTTCCCATTACTCTGTTCCTATAGCTTCATTTGCCTTATTTCCCTTTCCCTGGCTCTGTGCGGTGAGTCAGTACCCAAAGCTGCAGCTGCCCTTTGAGAACCAATCTGGCACATTGGTTATGAAATAGTGAGCAAACCTGACTTCCAGCATTTAATGGCAATGCTGAATAAAGAAACTGTGGTACAGGGGGCCTTAAATCTGTATATTCTGTATTGCAGTGCAGAGTGGATCTTCCAAAAGAATTTGTATTTTAAAGAGATGATAGTGAATAGGTATTCAATATTAGTTCAATGTTATTAGTGTTCTTGAGACCTTAGAATATGGTGCTGATTGATAAGGACACATAAGGGACAGAAGTCTCTGCCAGATGTGACTATTATAACACATCTTAAATTATAATAAAGATATAGGGTCAGAGAACTGCTTTTTACAAAGCCAGGAATAGAATTCACCAGTATCAGACTTGAATTTAGATTACTTTGACAACTCTTATCCTACAGATAACAATAAGGGCAACGTATTTAAAATATCTCTTATCAACTCAACACATCCAAAGCCCTCTTTTCTTAACCTTACATTAATACTGTATTTAGTCATTTGTAAGATTTCTAAGAAAAGATTATAACCCCCCAAATCTGAAACATAATGTTTCTGAAGGTATTTCCCATCTAACTACATTTATGTTAATGCTAATATTTATTCATTATATTTTAAGCCAAAGGTCAGCAAACCTTATCTTAAAAAGCCAGAGAGTAAATATCTTAGGCTTTGTGGACCATACAGTCTCGGTGGCAACTACTCAGCTCTGCCATTTTAGCATGTAAGCAGCCCCAGAAAATATATGGTTATATTCCAGCATAACTTTACTTACACAAATTTGCATTGGGCTGGATTTGGCCCAAGGGCTGTAGTTGCCAACTTATGATAGAATTTTTTATAAGTTCTTCTAAATCAAGACCTTATCCCTATAAAAGATTTAAAGTCTCACCTATTTAGAACCAGGGATAGTCACTGAAGGAGAAATTTTCATTTTTTTTTAAAGTAGCTATAGTTATCTGTAAATTTAATTAGTTTTCTTTAGCATTAGGCAGTTGTATGCAATTAAAATATTTCAGATGGGAGAGCTGGCTCAGAGATGTCTGTGTTTGAAATATAAGAGAAAAGGAGAAAAAAATCTCAATTTCTCTCTCTTTCTATTACCTCTCACTCTCTGCATACATAGATAATATTTCTTTCTATTAAAAAAAACCTCCAAGAGAATGGATGCATGTTATATGCAGTTAATACAGTGGGCTGCAAGGAGCCAACATTTAGTAAGAGTTGTGTACATACTTTTGAAGCTTGTTAGTTTCTGGTATGTTTATGATCTTTTTTAAGAGTACATTTTCCAAAGATGCTTTTCCATGCCAGTCCCTACATTAATTTTCTTAGTGCCTGTCACACTCTGTTATTGAGTTCCTAAAATTCCTCCTCTTGCAAGGAAAGTTGAAATTTCATAACATCCCTTACGCTGCTCTGTCTTTAGGGAGTTTCAAATGTAGGAGCTGAGAAGCTTTAAGGTTCCTTCCAGTGTGGTCAGATTTATCCAACCGTATGAATAAGGAATAGCTTCTCCTTGGCTTTGTCTAATTACCAGCAGGCTCTCTCTCCCACTTTGTGCCATCAGAGGAGTCACGAGCACGCCCTCTCACAGGCAGAGCATTCCCAGAAGAGAAGTTATGTTCCTGGGGCTATGTCAGACAGGGCAATATACTTACTTATTAATTTATTAAGTATCCCATATTTAAGACATTTAAGGCTTACACATCAAAAGGTAATGCTTGAGAACTTGAAGAATTCAATTGTATGGTACAGTGTCTCTAAAACACTGTTTGACCCCAGTTTGCAGGTTAATGAAGCAGAAGCTGTCTAAAAAGGTAGGCAGTGTCTATTACCAGAATCAAGACACAATCAGCTAATTCTGGCACACAGCAATTGGAGAGGGCCGTCTTTGTCTTCAGATTTTTCGTTTTTGCTTGGCAAAGGCTAAGATAAAGCACCCAGTACTCTTCTCTGACTCCAGCTCATTTTTACTCAGCCTTTCCTCCAGGCTGAGCCCCTAATATATCCATTCACTTCAACTGGTGTTTTCAAATTCCTGACGCTACCATAAGGATTGTTTTGTCTTGGACACAGTAACTGTCTACTTAAGAGAAAACTTTTGTGATACATAGGTATTTAAATAGACAGTTTTCATTATTTTTCTTAGTTAATTTAAGTGTTACATACTTTCAAAACCCGATTGGAGGATTTTTGAGGTTGAAGGAACTTTTAAAGTGCACTTGCTGAAAATACTATCTTCCCGTCGGATTTTGAGTACATCAAGTGGGATGTCATTCGGCGGTAGAGCTAGAAACCAAGGTAACCACATATATAAGGGATATAGTGAATGGCTGGGTTACATAGCAGACTACGCTGGAGGTACTGAGACTAATGCCTTTTTTCTAGTTAGAAAATGGCTTTCCATGTTTTTAAGATACTTCTTTTTTGTGGGTATTAGAAAATGTTCATAGGGATCAGACAGACCACCCCGAAAAACAATGCCTAGACAAATTCCTTCTTCCCCATATGAAAGGATATTTCCATGAGGAGGCTTTATAACCTAGAGCAGTCACCACAGGTAGTAATATAAACAATGGGAATTTTGGTATTTAAATAACCTATTTCTCGTAAATTGCTGGCCTAGTTACCTGTGTTCAGTAAAGATGGGTGAAGCCATCCTGCTGGAATAAAAGAACCCTAATTGGAGGATTAAGAGATAACACTTTTGGGGCACAAATTTTTAAACAACAGATTTTTTTTTTTCTGTATTTGACAACTGGGTTTCCAAATACTTAACTTTTGCCAGATGCTGCCGGTTACCTTGGTAAGTAGTGGTTTCAGCACCATTGAGAGCTGCCCCTCAAAGTTTTTTCAGTGGGTCATTATCAAGTTCTGCAAGTCACACTTGCACCTTTTGCTGTTACATACACTTTGATCCAAGGGACAATTCTCTAAGATGCCTGAAAGTATACTGTTTAACTGAGAAAAGTAGACAACTGTCGGCCAACAACTCTGATAATCACACTTACTTCGTTACTCTGACATGAGGCATAGTTTTCGAGGACCCCGGGACACTCACTGAGGAGTAAGAAATCAGTGTGGGATGTGTCGCCATGGATGTGATTTAAATTTCCAAAGTAATTTTGTCTTACTTGCCTCTTTTAGGAAATGAATATTTTTGGAACACAGTGGTGTGTGTTAAGTTGCAGACAACATGCTCTGTGTCATTCTTATTTGGCCTCTCTGTCTTTTTTGTTTTGCAATCCAAATGAGATTTCTGGAAAATGGCAAGACCTCTCTTTTCCTAAATTCCCCACAAGCTATTGCAGCTCTAAGAGCAACAGGTAACTAATCAGAAAGCCGCATCTGGCTGCTCTGTATATTTTTGACGTCCAGCATTGCGAGACTATATCTGCTGAAATCCACTGACTCATAAAACATTTCTCTGGCTGAGCGTTACCGAGTAGATGTAATGGAGCAGCTTTGCCTTACGCTTTACCCATGGAGCCATTGTTTGCTACAAGTTTCTGCAGCAGGCCTACGGCATTGATTCATGAATTGTCATTGGACGTCTGGCGGAAATTAACCCTGTGGGCTTCTGCTGGCTTTAAGGGCTGTTGCTTATTACATCACCTCAGTACATTATGATGCAACATTTTTTTTTTTTTTTTTGGTTGAGACGCAACAATATCCCAGAGTGGTGATTCTTTTCAGTCTAGGATGCTTGGGGAAACCCTGGGATTGTCTTTAATTTTAATAGTTGAATGATCATAGATCAAAGCCTTGCTGTCCTAATCGCCAGGCATAGGAATACTATTCCGTGTTATGTGGAGGTTCAGAAACGGCCCTTGCAGCTCTCCTGACAGTAGTAGTGGCCGTGTACCTGCAGAAGCTATAGCATCTCCTGTATTAGTGGTTTTTACAGCCTCAAGGAAGACTGCCCTGGCTGTCTTCCATGTGCTGAGATTCAGAAATAAGTTCAATGATTATGGGATTGTTTTTAGATACCCTGGACACTTTTAGGTTCAGTTCGTTCTTAGCCCTGAATGAGCCTCGCAGGTATATTTCCTTCAGAGAACCAAAAACTCAGTAGCCCTTAGATGAGTTTGTGTAACATTATGCAACACAAGTTTATTGAACATCTGTACGCTAAGTTCTACAGAAATGGTGACCATAGGTACTAGATTTCTGTGTATTAATTCCAATTTTAAAAATTCTTGTCTATATTTACCAAATCTGTGTCTTGAAAAAATGGGCTTACAACACAGGTAATACGAATGAAACCAGTTCAATCAATTGATTTTGGTTTTGTTCTATAAAATTGGGTTTCCTCCACTGAATTTTTCAGTTTTTTTTATATCATACAAAACTTGTAAGACAGAGAGGTAGTAACAGATGGATAGAAAAACACCCCCTGTTTTCCCCCCAAAGAATGGCAAGCAGGAGTGATCGTCATTGCAAAGAAGTACATATGCATCGTTGCACATTTTGGAAATACAATTAAGCAAGGAGAATCACCTAGAGATAATTATTAAACTTCTATCTTGATCTTTCTGGTGGTAGATGTATTTTTTGTTACCATATACCTTTCAATGATCATTCACATCTTGAATGACAGAGATAAGGCAACAACAAATTTCTGTAACCATTTGAAACTGATTTAAAACACCCGTTTTCTAGCATTTGCTAATTCTAGTATCAGATGTTCTAAATCACTTAAGCGATACAAGTAATTGTTTTCTGTTTCTTCGGAGGCAATGTAACTTTCAAACATTGTTTTATCCAATTGACATTTGATTTAAAAGAAGACTAAACTATATAAAAATTAGGTACCTTTAGCTTATCCTAATAATCTGTCCTAAAGTAACGTAAAACTCCTTTCATGATCTCAGTAGAACAGGTTATAAAAGTCTCCCAATTTCATCTAAACTTCAGAGGTGAATTAACAACATTGTGGGCTGCAAATTGCAAGTTGGAGAATGAAGCTAAAGTTCTCCTATTTCCTTGATTCTTAGACCTCTTCTTTCTTTTACATGTTTCAGGTCTTTGTCATAAAATCATAGGTATGTTTTATGTGGAAGTAATTTTTGTTCTCCAAAGCATTGCAATACAATTGACACAGGTCTTTAAAAGATGACAGCTTAGAACTGAGAAGGTGTGGGGCAGTTGGGGTTCCTATGGCCAGGATCCTCACTGAACTTGAACCACCTGATGACGTAATTGGCCGGTTGCTAGGCTACCACTTCCACACCTTTAGGCAATAAGCTATTATTGCGCTATATAGAGAGCTGGGCCCAGTGCTCTGGGCTGAGGCAGAGTGGCGGCCTACCACCTGGAGAACAAGCCGGGTAATAAACCTTTTCACCCCGAAGAACGTTTTGCTGTCAATTTCTTTGGTCACATTGAATCCATAGCGAACTTGCCTGGGGCTGAAACCCATTGGCAAGACAGAAGGGTAATTGTTAGTTGCTGTCAGTTTTCAACAACATAGTCATCCCATGCCATGGAAATTTTCCAAACGCATATTACCTATAAAGTCTTTTGGAAAACTCAATAAAATTGGATTAAAAAAAAAAGTTTTGTTATCCTGAGCTATAGTAGAGGCAGTGAAGTGGAGTGGTGAGGTCAGACAAACCTGGGTTCAAATCCCTGCTCTGCCATTTATTAACTATGTTATTTGGGGCAGGTTGCTTAATTCCCGTAAATCTCAGGTTCTGCATTTACAAATTGGAGATGGTGGTGTTATGAGAAAAATAAGGTAACATATTAAATAAGTTGTCCAGCTATTGAAACATAAATGTTCTCTTCCTTTTTCCTAATTCCTCCTTTAATAACTTTCTGTAAAAAAAATTGCCTTTGCCATTTAAGTCATTGTGATACACTTATAATGCTAGTGTACTGTGAAAACTTCATCATGAAACTAAGTACTAAATTCTCCACTTCAGCTCAGGAGTTATGAAAGCCTAGAAAATAACATCTGGAAATGGGCATGTCTCCTGTTTCCAGTGGAGACACTCAGTGGCCCTCTCTGTGGACATGCATCTCTCCATAGTGGTATGTGAGGCCATCACTACTTTTATAGCAGAGTGTTTACATGGTAACTTTAAAACCTTATGAAAACTTCTTTGACTTTTTAGTTTTAAAGGATACTGCAAAAAACTGCAAAAGTAAATGTGACCATTTTAACTAAAAGTAAAATGTCTAAATTATACCTACCATGAACAGGTGATTACAAATTCTTTGGTATAAAACTGTATAGAACATTTCTGGTTTATAATTCACTTCACTCTCCATTTTCTTTTAATTTCAATGATGAACTTAATATTTTTTAAGTACTCCTGTTCACTCTAGAAAAGGTGTGAATGGATATCTTTGTGTTTATACTATCAGATTTTGAAATCACAATTCTTCAAATTTTAGAAATCTCATCAGTGATGGAGTCACTGTTGCATATTTGTGAATGAATTCTGTACTAGTGCAGAAATAAAATATAGTGAAGTAGCATGTACATTTTGCAATAATTCAGCACCTAGGTCTGCACAAGTACAGATACATTGCATGCCCAGAAGTAAAGGTGGCATCAATGCATGCCTTGCATTTTTCCAGCCAAAGGGCTGCTAGTATAGATATTGCATGTTTAAAAATTGAACACAGAATATAGCATGTTTCAATTTTTAAAAAGTCATTTATTTATCAAGTATGCATGTCCAAAATTATAGGGACCTATCATGATGCACAATTCTGTATTGTAATATTATCCAAATTACCCTAAAATTCAATAATCCATGGTATACTTAACTACTAAATTTAAAACTAAATAATACCTGGATCCAGTTATGAACATAGCAGTGTATTCTTAATGTACCTGTTAAGAAAGAAGGATTTAACAGTTTGAAGACATACTGTTGATCAAGCTGGGCTTGGTATATTTAGTGAATAAATCAGACAAATAAGCAAATTTTCAAGCATTATAATTCTTTTTAGCATTACTGATGACAAAATGATAAAACTTTTTTTTCTGAAAGAGAGCATCTTCTCTTTGAAGAGATTGTATCAACTTTGCAGAATACTCAGAAACGATTCTGCTTGGAGGTGGTAAATATAATTGCTTTCTTAAATTGCCATTATAGCATATGTGCCATTCCTTTGAATCCCACCCTGTGTAATACAGCAACAATTTAACGGCTTTTTCAGAATGTTTTCTTCCCACCAGAGAATTATCAAGAATCTGTTCACAGAGTAAACTAGCATTTGTTCTAAAATAAAATTAAAATTTATTGGTATAACTTAATAGGAGACACCATACTTCTGGAGAATGAGAAAACTAGATTTGGGGATTGCTGATCTCTGTCTAGGCCCATATTAGAAAAACAAATCAGACCTCATCTTGTCATGCTGTTGAGGTTCGAAACTGCCACTTCTATTTGGCTGAAATCATCCTCTCACATCCATTTCTGGGAAGCAAATGTCACCGTATCGTAGAAGCACTATGACCTGGTGTGTATAGCACACACTGATTTCAGGAATTAGACCCTGAAGTTGCACTGGCATTGGAGCATTCTACAGTTAAAGCAAGCTCTTAATTTGTGAGTAAAAAGAAATATAGCTGAACAGGCTTTCCCCTGGTACCCCATCCACATCAGGTGGCCATATTAAAAAATTAAGGCAACTTCTTATATTAAAAAATACAGATTGCAGGTAATAATTAAATAATTTGCTGATGTGAACTTCCCATGACTCTGTTTATAAACAACTTCATTTAAATGTGTCTACTACAACATGTCTGATAAATAGAACAAAGTACCTCATGGGTCTCACTCTATGGCTGTCCACCTGGGAGCCCTGGGGGAAGTGACCTGACCATCTTTTAAAGTTACAGTGTGGAATGGGAGGAAAGTAAGGGATTATGAAAATCAGAAAGATTCCGCCATGTCTGAGTGAAATAGTAGAGTTGTGCAGATAGATGTGTGATCAGGTTCAAGATACCTCACAGTGTTCAGTCTGGGAGCAAAGCAGCAGTTCAATCCCTAGGTATATCAAAAGCTAAAAAAATGTGTGTGCAGTTGCCTAGCTTGTGTTAAAGGAGGCCCACCAGGCCAAACAGGAAGTTAGGTGATCAGTTAACTTTTTCGAAGAGGAGCATGTTATTGGGACACTTCATTTAATGCATTAAGCTTCGGTTTTGTTTTGGTTTAGAGCCACTTGATGTAGGAGCGAAGGTTTCAGAAAGGGTCATGTCTTCCTTGTTGAGTGTTTTCCCCAGCAATTTAATAGGAGGTCCTTTTGCCATCAATCCTCAAAAGAGTGTTTGTCTTGGTTTTTCACTTTGGAGGGATGGTAATGTCCTTTCCTTTACCTGGTCTCCATTTCACTATATAGTTATCACCCGTGTCTTTTGTTTCTCTTCCAGAGTGAAAGAATTGAAAAAGGCCAAGGAACTTGAAGATATACAGCAGCATCCCTTAGCAATGTGACATTGCTTTTCAGACTGTTTTCATTTCTGTTTTTAGCAGAGACATGCAACAACATACACATGCGTGCACACACACACACACACACACACACACACACAATCCCTCTGCAGTTTTGGGGAGATCAGCTGCAGGATTTTAACAGGAATGTTTTGGTCATTGCATTTGCACTTTCATGGACAACTTTTAATTTGATCAGCAAGACATCTTGGAACTCAATCTTCCATTGGATCATGGGAAAACAAGACACCACAAGGAATTGAAAGAGGCTCCTTCTGCTGAGGAGAAGCCTTCTCCCTTCTCATATAGGGCTGTACTCAAACATCGTGTGGAACTGTGCAAATACTTATACCAAAAATATAGATAAGAAAAGGTGGGGATGCACTAGCAAAAAACGAGAATGCTCTTCCTGCACCTGTCAATTATTTCCAAGAAGCTGAATCTTTGGGATTGGTTCTCAGTGGAGGGCTTAGGTCATACAAATCTTTATTGGGTCCGTGTGTTCTCATTTCCCTCACTGTTTTTCTTTTGTTTGTTTGTTTTTGTTGTAATCTCTACAGCACACAATGCAACGTTTAAAATCTGCAGGTTTTTAATGTCGTGTGGAAATTTGCAGAGGGGCGGGTGTGTGGTAAATGGGTAACGCATGGGAAATAATGAGAAACAGCTTACAGAGTTTATTTTCTTGTCCCCACCACCTCCCAAGAACCTGCGAGTATAGAAGTCATCTTGTCCCTTTTCTCATGTTCAGCACTTTGATTTTGGCCTTACTTCCATGTGCAATGAGAATTAGAGAATTGGTAAAGCATGTAGCTTTTTTTTTAGTAACCCTGAAACTGTAGTCATTCTAAGGAATCATAAACCTTGCCTGGACATTTGCCACCTAAAAGATCAGTGTGGTGCTGCGTTCTGGCCAGTAAATTCCATATTTTGGCTATATCTCATCCAAACGGAGCAGTTTCTGTGTATATATAGAAGGTAGAAGTGGAAAGTGAGAAAATATTTGAAAGGGATTATATTAATTGCTAAATATTTTATTCACAAAGGTCAATAACATGGCAAGATAAAAATTATTTGTATAGTTGTGTCTGAATGAGCAAGAAAAATGGATGTATTGTTTGTATATATTGTATATATTAAAACAGAGATATGTGCATGAAATCAAGAAAAAAGAAATGAACAAAAGCAAAGCATTAGTGGCTATGGTCTGTAAAATGAAACAAAAAAACTTTATTTCACTATAAGAGTACTTTATTTTAAATGTTCTTTAGAAGAACATTTTGCTAACGCATGACTAAACTGCAAAAAAAAGAGCTACTGTATTTAGACTTAGGAAAAAAAGGCAGAGTAACATTACTTAAAAAAAAAGATATGTTTACATTTAATTTTGGCTACCAGGAGTTTATTTTATTTTATTTAGAATTTTTTTGCCAATGGTGCCAAGTAATGTGAATGCTAATATTACTTAAGAAAATTAAGTTACTTTTGCTAAACAGATAATCATGAGTCAGTATAAAGCTTAACACCATCCACTCACTCCAACAAAGAACACTTAAAATGATCAAAACCTGACAAAAGAAATAGTATGAAAAGTAGAAAAATGTCTCATGTTTTCATATCTCCTGCTGGAAATGAGAAAATGTAACAAAAATTGCACAAAAAAATAACTAAAAATTAAAAAGATGCAAACTGGTCTTGTAGGGATGCCATGGTATACTACTCTCTCCACATAATGAAGAGCCAAAGAAATCTGATGCTTTTAAGAAATCAGACTACTAATGTGAAATTGAGAGAATGAAGTTTGCATTGGCTGATGCCAGTTTAAAATTCCCAGGTTAAGTTTCAGGATCAGTTGGTGTAAAGCTGAGATAATAGTTTTTTCTTGGTTCTGGCTGCCAACTGTGTGTTAAAACTCAAGGCTTGTTGTGAAGCCTGAAAATATTCACAAATAAGCTTTTAAACTGGTGTCATTAGAAGGGAGGTAGATACAAAAAGATTGTGGTGAGAACTGGGGTCAGTGCTCTTGGTGCCTTTTCTATAATTGTACTTGTTTTTTAATTACTTCCTTTCACTGCCAACCTCGGGTTACTGTACAGTATATGTCCTACTGCTTGTGATCAGCTTGGCAACAGCGATGGCCCCACAATGAGTGGCCACCTGTACATCTGTAAACTGACCTGACTCAGTTTGGCTTTAAATGTGTGGATTATGTTGCAGCTATTGCCGTCCCCATCTAGATACCTATTATTTTACACGATTTGACCTATAGGAGGACACTGTGTAATTTATAAACACGATTTTGCATTCATAAATTGGGATAGAATGCGAAAGCCAGCTCTTTCAGAGTATCCTGTGTTAATACTGAATTTAGATATGTTTATTCCATCTATTATGGTACAAAAACTGATCTTTTGACAAGAGTAATGACCTCAGTGATTTGCTTTAAGCCTCACATTTGTTATTATTTTATGTAATGTTTCACATGCTACATTATTAATTGAGTAAGTTAGACAATTCTGGAAGATGAAGACTTAGAATTAGGAGGGTTCTTACGGAGGAGATAGGAAGTAGGTTCAAAACCTAGCAGTGTAGCCTACCAGTACAACTGTGAATCCTAGGTGAGGTACATATGCACTTCCACTGAAATGAAGCATTTCTGACCGCTTTTTCTTGGTTGTGAATCTTAATTTTGAATATAAGGTGATAGGCAAGCGCAGCTTTCTTGGATAATCTGAATTCCCAAGTGCCAGGAGTAGGACTTCATTATAAAATTAATAGCTAATCTTATTCTGTCTCCTGAAGATTTAATTGCTATTCTTGTTACCCATTTGAAATCAGCTGTACTGTGTGAACGAAATAAAGACAATTAACTCGAACCCCTCTCTGGCTGCACGGTCGCTTATGGCAGTTCCACACAGTAGTTGGCGCCCAATGGGGGGTCCCTGAGACTTGCATGTAAAACTAGTCTAGATGTCTTCTTTTTTGTAAGTTTTATTTTTGTAATTGTGCATGTAAAGCATCATTGAATCAATGGATCTGTTGAAGAAATCAGCTGCTGGAAACCATGCAAAATGTTTTGAATTGCCCTTAAAATACGGAAAATGTTTTCTGAATGCTTTATATTCTTTCTGCTGTAAATTAAAAATGAAGAAAATTTCCCCATACTTTCTGTGTGTTTTGATTATACCTAATATTGAAATCCAAGGTGATCAGCAAGTCTCAACCATAGGGAATAATTTCACGTACTTCCATCCAGATATATGTTTTGACATCGAATGTTACAGTTTCAGATATGTCCATGAAAAAAAAATTCTTAGTAGAGTTAGCCACTGTTCCTAGATTACTGCTTTTCAGCTCTCTTAGGCACCTCTCAACGTATCAAAATCATTTGTCTAAGTGCAGTGATTTGAAACAAGGATGCCAATTAAGATTCATCAGTTAAAATCTTCTAAAGTCTTTAAAAAGGCCTTTTCCAGCTGACTACTAATACCAATATTCCCTTCTGAGAATTATGTCGTCATTGCCTCATTCTCTTTCCCTGGAGATCCTCATATGCGTCCCTGGGCCCTTTTCTATGTGATCCATGTCAGTGACCCTTTGGTTGGTCTGTGCAAACCATGCGCATTTCCACTGTTCTGTGTTCACGATGTTTATTCATCTCTTGCCTGGAAAGTTCTCTAACTTCTTTCCCAACTCAAACCCCACCACTTCGTGCACTCTTGTCGGTTGAAACTACGCTAACATTCCGTTTTCAAATGACTCCACTTGGAGTTGGAAAAGACAGTTTAGTACTTAAGTGTTTTACTTTTCATTTCTCATCTAAACCGCTAGTTGACCATGTTTTGTAGTGTTGCCTTTGTTTTTCGTGTAGGAGTTGTGTTGGGAATAATGCTTTCAGTAACAAGTACATTGCAAAGTAACTCACTGCCTTCCATTATGCCTCCACCTCCGATCAAAAGTCGAGGACTTACTCCGTTGTAGGGCCCAGAAAACAGAAGTGTAAAAAGTACACTCCCTGATGTCACGGCTCCCACAAACATTGTAATATGATCTGGACAGTGACATATTTGTGTCACAAATGATACACGAAGAGCGGGAACCTAACCCAGTCAGTGCCTGTGATAAATAACCCAAGTGGACTTCCCATCTCTTTTTAACACATTTCTTGGGAAAACGTGGTGTTTCCGGGACCACTGGGTTACCGCGCGATGTTATGCAGAAGCACACAGTGCCTCCAATATTGTCACGGTCAGAGAAATGGCCCGCGGACCCAGAATAACGTAGCGCCGCCGCCCTCATTTACCGGCACAGTCCCTTCAAGCGCCTAATGCCCCACGTCTTCGACATCTGCACGGGCGGCGGCGGTGACAGAGGCTGACACCAGACGACCTGCGCTCGCAGGAGGCGCGGTCGACGCCCCCCGCCCCTTCCGGCGCGCCCCGCCCCTTCCGGCGCGCCTCCTCCTGGTGACGTCTTCGCTGTCGCGCCGTCGCCGCCCGGACCAGCTCCTCGGCCTCCGTACCCGGTACGCCGCCGCCGACCCTCGCCCGTCGCCGCCGCCGCCGCTGCCAAAATGTGAGTGATGCGACGCTGTGCTGGGCGGGACGGTCCCGGGCCAGGAGATGGCGGCCCGCGGCTGGCACCCTGCCCGGCCGGATTCCCGCCGTCCGTCGCTCGGATGCGGGCCCGCGCTGGGTTCCGCGGCTTGGGGGTAGGCGGCGTCCCCGAAGGTGCTGGCCGCAGACAAGCTGGGCCGGCCCCGCGGCGCCGCCAGCCTTCCGGAAGGGCTCCGCGGCTGTCCGACGGCCGCGGAAGGGGCGAGGGCGGGGCGGCCGCGGGCTTTCCGGAGCTGGAGAGCGCTCCCCGCCCAGTCCCCGTCCGTTCTCTTTCCCCAAACTGTCCCCGAGAGCAGCGGACCACTGCCCCGGTCTGGAACGCCTGCTCACTGCGTGGTGCTGGGCTGGGCTGGGCTCCGGAAGTTGCAAGGGAAAGGACCTGGGCCCTGTATTGAGGTACCTAAGGTCAGCGTGGACTCGGAAGAGAGCTGTGGCTTTCTCTCATTTTACTACTACGCACTCTTGCAGTGGCCCTTGGAAACGTGGTGTTTCCAGTATAACATGCAGAGAATGCTGTCAAGAATAACAAGAACCCTGTGTGCCCCCTCCAACCTGCTCATTGCTCGCCTACAGAGGAGAAAGGAATGGATGCTTTCCGTGGGTTCCTTCTAGGAACTAAGGACAGCATTCTGGGGTGTTGGTGCTAAGGTCGTTGTGCCAGTAGATCACACTGGTTAAGATCTTGATACGTGAAATTATACCAAACCTGGTCTGAACGAAGACTCCGCTGCCGCCAGTCGTGTTGACTTCCTAAACCTCACTTTACTCATCTATGAAATGGGGTTAATAGTACTAACTCCGTTAGTGAGTTAGGAGGATTAAGTGAGAAAACATTTGGAGAAAAGGTACCAGTATGTGTGACCCTTTGCTATTATCTGTCAGACAATAAACTCTGTGAGGGCAGGAATGGGATCCACTGTATCTCGGATCTCTTGACACATGGTGGTATAAAATAACTGTTGAGTCAATGAATCAGCGCGGCTATTGTGTCCAAGACACACGCTAATTGCTGTCTTAGACCTCTAAGACCCGGGAGTCTGAGCTGTTAGAGAAGTTATATCTGAAAATCAAAGCGTTTCCAACCAAAAAAATGGAACCAGCAAGGACTTCAAGCCAGAATGGTCAAAAAAGATCTGCCTGGGGAGAAATAGAGCATTCAGTGAGAATTTTAAAAGTGCAGTACCTTTTAAAAGAGGGAGCATTGCTTCAGCTCACCTTTCTCACTCACACCACTCAGCACCCTGCACCATGGTGTTCCTGACCCTGTTTCTGTAAATGAATCTATTTCCCCTTAGTGGAAAAAGGACATTCTGTAATTGTTCATAACTATGAAAACAGTTCTTGCCACAGTGAAAAGATCAGGATAGCACTGAGTGCATTTATGTAGGTGCATGCCTTTTAAAACAAATAATTAAAAAAGTCAGAAAGTAGAGTTTACCTATCTTAACATCAGGTGCTTCAGAGGTCAAAGTAGGTCCTATTAAACCTTCACTTCAGACCCCCATCACTTTTCACTTTTAACATGGTGAATCTTGGGAATTATAGAGGAATTGGAAGAAATGTCATTAGAACCTTTGTTCATTACCATAGGAAGGATTTCTTTTTTTGCTTTAGTTATGAAATTTCTAACACTCAGGGTCCTGGAATAACATCGTCACACTTGCAGAACTGTATCTGGAATCACTGTTTACTCATATTCTTTCACGTGTTTCAGGCCTACAGATGTGCCTGCAGCTTCAAATGCTGCCTCTGGCAGTAATCGAAGACTTCAGCAGACACAAAATCAAGTGGATGAGGTATTGCCCTGAAATGTTGAAAACTTGAATTTTAAACCAATGTGGGAACACTCTGGAACTAATTCTGTTCAGAGAAAGTGTCATAAAAGTGTGAATGTAAATGTTGGTTGTATCACAAATGTAGCATAACTTGTCCCCTGCTGTTTTCAAAACCTTGATCTAATCTTCTGAGAAGTCAGAATCTCCTGGTTTCATGCTTGTTTTTCTGTAACTGAATCACATGCCTAAAACACAAAACACTCTTTCCTAAGAGCATTCCTCCAAGAACCACTTTATAATGTATATTTTGCCACAGTAACAACCCATTGGAAAAGAAAAAGGAATCACTTTATAAAATAAGGTAAAGAATTTTGAGGATTAGTTCCTCAAGCCCGGACCAATCCTTCTGACCAGGTTTTTCATCAAAAAGCTTTTTCTAGTTACCCAGCCTGAACAAGCCTCTGTAGAATTCAGCTAATTCTGTTCTAATTCTATCCTGCATGAAACTTTTGTTCATTTAGAAAATCAAATGCAGCCTTTTCCTTAACCAAAGGAATTTTAAAGACCGTTTTTTTGTTGTTGTTGTTAACTGAGATAAAACTCACATAACATACAGTTAGCCATTTTAAAGTGTACAATTCAGTGGTGTTTGGTGTATTCATAATGTGCAACTATCACCTGTCTAATTTCACAGTTTTTTCATCATCCCAGAAGAACACCTTGTACACATTTAATGGTCATTCCTCATTCCCCCTTTCTCCCATTTCCTGGTAATCTGTAATTGTCTTCCATGGATTTGCCTGTTCTGGACGTATCAAATAAAGGGGATCATCCAATATGTGACCTTCTGTGCCTGGCTTCTTTCACTTAGCATCATGTTTTTGATGTTCATCCAAGTTGTAGCATGTGTCAGTATCTTGTCCCTTGTTATGGCTGAGAGTATTCCATATGTGTCTACATAATTTGTTTATCTATTCATCTCTTGATGGATTTTTGAGTTTCCACCTTTTGGCTATTATTATTGCTGCTATAAACATTCATGTACAAATTTCTCTTGGGTATATACAGAGGAGTAGAATTGGTGGGTTATGTGGTAGTTCAATGATTAACTTTTTAAGGAACCACCAAACTTCTCCACAGTGGCTGCACCATTTTACATTCTCACCAGCAATGTCCAAAGGTTCCTGTTTCTCACATCCTTACCGATTCTTGTTGTTTTCTATTTTTTGGCTGTAGCCATCCTAGTGAGTATGAAGTAGTATCTCATTGTGGTTTTGGTTTGCAGTTCCTTAAAGACCAATGATGTTGAATATCTTTTTATGTGTTTGTTGGCAATTTTTATATATTCTTTGTAGAAATGTCTATTCAAGTTATTACCCATTCTTAATTGGGTAGTTTCTTTTGTTGTTGAGTGGTAGGAATTCTTTATATATTCTGGATATTAAACCTTTTTCAGATGTCTGACTTGGAAGCATTTTCTTCCATTCTGTAGATTGTCTTCACATCCTTGATAATGTCTTTTGGGGCACAGAAAGCTTTAATTTTTATAAAACCCAATTTATTTATTTATTTGCTCTTTATTTTGGTGTCAAATCCATGAATAAATCCAAAGTAATTAAGATTTAACTCATATTTTCTTCTAAGAGTTGTATAGCTTTAGCTCTTATACTTAGGTCATTTGATCCATTTTGAATTAACTTTCATATATGGGGTGAGGTAGATGTCCACATTCATTCTTTTGCATATGGTTATCTCATTGTCCCAGTTCCATTTGTTGAAAGAGTGTTCTTTGTTCTATTGAATAATCTTGGCAGCTTGTCAGAAATCAGTTGGCCAGAGATGTTTGGGTTGATTTCTGGACTCAGTTCTGTTCCATTGGTCTCTATATTTTCTTATGCCAGAATCCTACTATTTTGATTACTGTAGCTTTGTAGTAAGTTTTGAAATTGGAAAGTGTGAGTCTTCTAACTTTGTTTTTCTTTTTCAATATTGTTTTGGCTAATAAGGGCCCCTTGCATTTCCATATGAATGTGAGGATTGGCTTTTCCATTTTGCAGTGGACAGTAGGAAAAATGGCCATTGGAATTTTGATATTGTGTTGAATCTGTACATCACTTTGGGGATTACTGACACATAACATATATTAAGTGTTCCAATCTATGAACTTGGGAGGCCTCCCCATTTAATTAAGTCTTGAATTTCTTTGAGCAGTATTTTTAGTTTTCAATGGGCAAGTCTTTTTGCCTCCTTGGTTCAGTTTATCCCTAAGTATTTTATTTTGGGTGCTACTACTATATATGGAATTGTTTTCTTAATTTTGTTTTCATTACCAGCATATGGAAACACACTGGTTCACAGATGTTGATCTTATATCCTGAACTTTCCTGAATTTGTTTAACAACTCTGGTAGGGTTTTTTGGTGTGTGGATTCTTTGGGATTTTATTACATATGGAACCATCTGTAAAGAGAAAACATTTTACTTCTTCCTTTCCATTTTAGAAGCTGGTTACTTCTTTTTCTTGCCTAATTTCTCTGGCCAGAACTTCTGGTACATTGCTGAACAGCAGTAGTGAAAGTGGGCATCCTTATTTTGTTCTGAAGTTAGGGAGAAAGCTTTCTGCCTTGCACCTTGAGCCTGGATGTTGTGAGTTTTTACATAAGTGTCCTTTATCATGTTAGGGAAGTTCCCTTCTGTTCTTAGTTTACTCAGTGTTTTTATCATGAAAGGGTAAAGCCTCCCGCAAATGAAAATTTGGCATAAAGTTGGCTCATATAAAGTACTGACCTGAACAAAATGTGCCACTGCATTACTGAGAATTTTTGTTTTTCCATTTCTTTATGTGTGACTTGGTGCGATCGTCTTCAGGTGGTGGATATCATGAGAGTCAATGTGGATAAGGTGCTGGAAAGAGATCAGAAGCTCTCTGAGTTAGATGACCGTGCCGATGCCCTGCAGGCGGGAGCTTCCCAATTTGAAACCAGTGCTGCCAAGTTGAAGAGAAAATACTGGTGGAAAAATTGCAAGGTAATTCTCTTTTAACTGGTCTTTAAGTCACTCTTTGTATTCTCAGGGGGTTGACAAAAGCTATAAGTAATGCTGGACTTTCATGAATCTCGGAGGTGAATTTGACTTGCCACACATGGAAATTTGGATTGACATTGAATCTAAACCACTGCGTGCATCCCCTTTTCTTCTCCCGACAACCAGGAATTCTCCATATTCTGTGGCTGAAGAATAGGAGTGTTCAAAATCAATCACAAATATAAGCCCCTTCTAACCTCTACTCCATAGAGCCTTGAACTCAGATTGATGGAAGAGGGCTGGAGTCATGGTCAGTTTGCGTGTGGTTTTGTGAATGGCTTCAGTGTCAATGGAGAGAGCTGCTCAAAAGCTACAGTGTGCTCCACAGCAGAGCAGAAGGCAGCTGCACAAGGAGTGTGGCCCACAGCCTATTTTATACAGCTCCCTCGTCCCAAATACATCCTGCCCCCTTTCTGGTGAGGAAGGGACACTGTCCCATACATGGGGCAAACTTAGAGGTCCTTCCCTATGTGGAAAACTTATATGGAACCACGGATCCTCTGAATATCTTACAAAAAGCAGATAAGTAACCTTCAGGCCCTAATTGAGAACATGAAATTCAGGCTTTAAAAAATTATTTCAGATTGTAGTGCACCTTAATTTCTCTTTCACTGACTAGAATGGTATTATATGATACTCGAGTAAGTACTTGGATCTCTGTCTTAGAAATGTGGGCATTTGTTTCATTGCAGATGTGGGCGATAGGGATCAGCGTGGTGGTCATCATCATCATCATCATCGTGGGTGAGTCCTCCTCAGCTCACTGGGGAGCCTAAGTCCATTGTCTTCATGACTGATTTCATGTACAAGAACTCAGAATAAAAGTGTCCTCAAATGTTAGTTTATACCAAAGAGTGTTTTTTTCTTTAGTAAATCTTTTTAATACTTGAGTGTTACATGATGAAAATCTGAGATTCTTGAGATAAATATTGATCCTTTGAAGTTAAAGAAAATATATTCATTTCCACTGACTTATCAAGTTGCTCTCTGAATATCATCTTCTTCAGCTATTTCCTTTTGTGAAAAACAGTATAGTCCAGTGATTGGAAGCATGGGCCACCCATGCTCTCCCCTAGCTCCACCACCACCATCCAGCTGCATGGCCTTTGGCAAGTCATTTCGTAGCTCTGAACTGCAGTTTCCTCATTTGTAAGTTAGTACCTACTTCATATGTTTGCTCTGAGGACAAAACTAGTTAATATATAAAAAGTGCTTAGGACGGTACCTGGCATATGATAATAGTTAATAAAGAAATATATATATAATATACATACATACAACTACTATTATTACTACTACTACTTCCAGTATATACAATATTGGAACAGCCCATTGCTGTTTTTAGCCCAGTACATGGGAACTATTTAAAGAAACAATTCTTTGGTCCTTTCTTTTGACACTCTCTTCTAGCCCTCTATAAAATGTAGAGAAGCTTTTAGGAAATTAGATGAATTTAATTTCTGTTCACATGATGTTAGTTCCGGATTTCTACTGAAAGACTAACCCACTGTTTTGCATCTCCCCTGCTTATTAGTGTGGAAAGTTTCTTCCTGAAGAACCAGTGAAATTCCAGCCTGCTGTTCAAGAATCCTCTTCAAGACTCTTTGACTTAGAACCTGCCATGTTATCAAGCTTACCCTACTGTTGTATTCTAAAATGATTATTTTATGTTAGTTGATGTAAAGTTTGATTTCTAGGAAATGTGCCTTTGTTTTTTAATATGCACTCCAAACTAGAAGTGTAGTCAGCCCAGCCTACACTGTGCACAGTGCCTTTAGAAATTCACATATGGGCTGATAAACTTCTTCAGTTCCAGAGTGTTATAATCTAGAAGTAATGTTGTCTGATTAATTGCCATTGATTCCAGTTAAGGAAATTGGTTCTAAGTTACCAGTTCTCATCGTATGATGTTATTTTTAGAACTGCATTTTAAACTTAGGGGTAATCAGATTTCCAGTTTGTGCCTTCCAGAAAGAACACTACTGCCTAACACAAATCTGTGACAATAACAGGCTGTGCCTTATTTTGCTGTTTTTCTGATTCCCTAATAGAGAGCCCTCTACTGTTTATAAGCACTACTGACTCTGGCTGTATTTAAAGTAAAATGCTGGTAAGGAGTTTTCACTCTTACATTAGATATGAATATGTTTACTTTCTTGTTATTGTTATGTATCATTTGCTAAAAATATGCCTTTAATCAGAAATGATAACCTCTTTAAGACATTTTTATAGAACTATGGCTGTGACCAAAGGTTCTCTTTTGCCAAAAAGTTAAATGCCAGTAAAATGTCCTTAAGTCTGTTCCTGACAGATAAATTCAGAAAAGTGACAAGTGGGACTTAAGGTGCCCCTCAGAATTAAAACTGCAGTGTTGTGTGTGAACCATCTACATCCTGACGGGCCTTTCTTGCTTGCGTTTGATACACTGTAGGTGGTGGTGTGACTCCCCTTCGATCTGGCACTTTTCCCAGGGGTTAGAGGAGGTTTGAGCTAGACTCCTAGAGACACAGCTTTACCCAGCAGTTTGCAGATCATCAACTGTGGATCCAGTCGTTTCTATAATTATGTGAGCAACAATTCTGTAGCCTTCAAGTGAGACCATCTGTCAACTGGTCATATTCTGACCCCACAGACAGTAGCTCTTCGGAGTTTGTTTCCTATTTCAATCCATATTCCACTTCCTAAATCTGTCTTCTAAGTTCTGCTTTCATTAGGCATTGGTCAGTGGTGGATGACTTTTCAGAGGATTGTTAACCAGAGACTCTTTTTTTGATGTTATAGACTCTGTACAAGATGCTGTTTTGGAAATAGCTGTTGTTGTCTGAGAGACTGTTGTATATGTGAGACTTTCAACATCAGGGTATGTGGTGTAAGGGTGGGAATTCCGGTAGGCATGAAAACTGGCAAGGAGGCACTGAGGGAGAAACACAGAGTTTTACCACTCTGTGGCTCATTCTTACCGGCATATTCTAAAATTCATGTTCACATGCTAGTATGAGACTTAACAGAGCAGCAGCACTGAGGTGCACGAGGGCATGGGTTACATTTCTTATCTGTTCCCCTGACATCACCGAAATGACACAGTGTTGAGAACATGCCATGCAGAATACCCAGCTGTGAGAAAACAACTGCTGTCAGCGTTGGGACATTGGCCCATCTCTGCTCGGGGTCTCTGGAGAACCTTGGCGCTCTCTCTTGAGCCTTGATGCTCCGTCCCATATGACTCACTGGCTCCTGCATTAACCCAAGAATACCTCGCTTGTATCTGCATCTAGCTGGGAACTTGCCCACTATAATGAACTGAATAAACTTTTTATAAATGTAATTCTGATATCTGTGTTGCTTATAGAAAAATAGCTGCCCCTTGTCTAAGTCTGAATGGTATTCCTTGCTGCTCCCCCTACATCTCCCTTATAAACCCCCCAACTCCACTTTGTCTTTTCCTTTCTCCCCACCCCTCCCTGAGTAGTCTACTTGCCTAGAACCTTGCATTTCCCTGTACCCTAGTGAACAAAAGTAAACCATTCCCTTTGTGAAAAGTGACCGGGGAACTGACTTAATTCATGATTACCAAAATGTTCAGCATTTAGCTTTTGAAAAGTTAAATACGTGGTCTTTCAAAAGTGACATGCAGAGCTGACCCCACGTGTGGTGGAATAGACAGCTGCCTACATGGGGTCTGGGAAAGGTAATTTGGGTGGGTGAGGGACAGCTCCAAATGCATGGCTTTTGATTGTGTGTATCTTCCCCTGGAATACGTTCCCACTCATATTCTACAAGCCCTAGGAAGCAATATACTGTGGATAGAAGTAGACTTTTGCTCATGTTTACACCAAAATGCCAGTTTCCTATAAAATCCTATTGGGAGAGAAGAGGTTGGCTTTTTTCTATTGCCTTGGATAAATGGTCGCTGCTTTCTTGTCTGACATAGTATTGTATCCTTGAAAACCACTAACTAGAATTGTGCCTTTTGTTCAGGATCTTTAGATAAAGAAAACTATATAATCTTTTGATGCTATTTCCAGGATACTGAAGGAAAATGTGCCATAAGTGGGCTCCTCTTTCTCTGCCTCTCCTTTAAATGTCAGGGTTCCTTAGGTCTGGATTCTTAGCCGACTTCTCTTTCCATTCTACTTACTCTCCCTGTGCAATCTCATCTAGTCTCATGATATCTCTATTCCTCAATCCGATGATACCCAGCCTATTAAACATAGGCCTCTCAGACTCAGTGTGCACCAAACAGAATTAAGCATTCCCCTGCCTCATGTTACTCTTCCTATCAATAGTGTCTGCTCCAGAGAATGGCACCATCATTCACCCAGTGTCCATGCTGGACAAGTCCACTGGACTTGCCGGTATTTTTGGTCCCCATACGTATCACTTAGGATATGCTGAAGGTGTGTTATAGATCAACATCCCCCACATCTCAACAGCTTGAAGTTTTTTTCCTCATTCATGCCACATGTCCAGTACAGTCAGCAGGAAGCCTCTATCACCAGTCCCTCAGGGAGGGACGTTTGTTTCAGGTTATCACTGCAGCAGGAAGGGAACTTCACAAATTGTGCACTGGCTCCCAAAGCTGCTGCCCACAAGTGGAGCCAGCAGCTCTGCTCGCCTTTCACTGGCCAGGGCAAGTCACATGACCATGCCAACCCTCAGAGGTGGCATGGAAGGCGACCTTACCTGTCACCAAAAGGAGAAATGGAACGTTTGTGAACTTCTGCCTTCATGACAGCAACTTCAAAGAATGGAGACAAACTTCTCCTGTCTTGTATTTTCTAATGAGCTGTGCCTCCTACATGATAATTCTATATTTGCATCAATAAAATGTTTTTCTAAAGTATGGTGATTTTTAAAATTGGTTTTGAGTGGTGACTGTTTCCTTTAAAATTAGCCAAACGGCCTAGTGCATTTAAAAGTAAGCATCCTTATTTACAACTGAGCTGGTTTTCATAGTCGCAGAAAACTCCATCTGTAAAACTAAAAGTTACTTAAGTAAAGCAATTATGTCCTATTAAAAAATAATTGTTTTTCCTCATCCTTTAAAGAGCGAGCTAAGTGCCTCTAAAAACCTCCTACTTGCCTTTATACTACCAAACCACAGAAAATCCTTACAGAAGTGCCTACTTCAGGCCAAGGCTCTGGATCCCAGTCCAAAGAAGGACACCTCTCCATCAATTCCTCTTGTCTGCAGCTCTTCCTTCCTGCATCATTCATTTCTCCCTCCTTAATAGATCAAACCCCACAGACCTTAGCAAGGCTCCCCACAAGTCCTCCCGAAGGAAAATACCTGTCTCCAGCCCAGCCCAGCAAAACCCTCCAGCTCCCTGCAAGCACGGCCCTAACAGTCCAGGCCCTAACTCCTTACCAGCATTTTTCTTTCAGTCCACACACCACTGACACATCTTTACCCAAGGTGAGGCCCAACAGGAAATTCTCTGCCCTTGTCTTACTCTGCTTGTCACCAGCATTTGATACAGTTGTTGCCAGCTCTCTCCTCGAAATCCTTTATCATTTAGCTTCTGTGATCCGCACACGGTTTTCTTTCAACCTCATTTCATTCTTTGCCTGGCTTTCTGCTCAACCTTCAAATCTCCCTGTGCCCCAAATATTGGCCTTGGGCTCTGTTTTATCTGCCCTCTCAATCCCACATCACTGTAAACTCCATGTAGACAGACAACTCTTGGACGTAAGCTGTGTCTCTATCCCTGGCTGCTCCCCCTAAGTTCCAGGCTGGAAAACCCAATTGTCTACCAGACAATCACACTTGGCTGTGTCGTGCACATCTCAAACATAACATGGAAAACAACTCTCAATTCTCCCTTCATCAGAACTCACCACCCCTACATTTGGGCACCTAAGCTGATGTCGCATCACACACAGCACAGCTTATGCCAAAGACCCAGGAGTTGATGGCACTCTTCTATTCACAACATACATTCCGTTTATCAGCAAAGCCCTGGGAGCCCCTTGTCCAACCTCTCCTCTCACCATCTTTACTGGCAAGCCCGGTAAAGGCTATCCTCAGCCCTGTCCTTGAAAAGAATAACCTCCTGTTAGCTCTTTCCTGTGCAGCAGGCTGACATATCACAACACTGTCTTGCTTAAAATCCTCTTCCCACTACCATCAGAAAAAGTCGAAATCGCTTTCCTGAATTGTAAAGCCCGCCACCATCTATCTGGTCCTTTCTGAGTTCCTGGCCACATCTCACACCATCTTCCTCTTACACAGTCTTGCTGTTTCTCAACTACAAACTCGCTCTGCCTCAGGGTCTCTGCAGGTCCCCATCCCGTTCTCACACTCAGGTTTCAATTTCCCCCTGGCTAATATGCCTCCTGCCTCCTCCACCCTCCACCCATGTCCCGTGTACACCTCATCCCGTTAGCTTGTTTCACGGTCTACACTGCACTTCCCACTTTCTGAACTTCATGACTTGCACATGTTTTATATCTTAATAAAGCGCAGACTCCCTGAGTTAAGGGATTTTGGCCACCACTGTATGCCCAGAGACCACAAACATGCCTACCCAGATACGTACTCAATAAATATTTGTTGAACAAACGCAGTTTGATAAAATGAAACTTCAGAGGAGAGAGATCGGTCATCATTCGTTAAAATAAGGTGGCTTAATACACTATATTAATAATTGCCATACTTCACTTCCACCCCTTTTATATACCATCCCTTTCAATCATCCAAAAAAAAATACCAAAGATTTTTGATGTACCAGAAACTGGAGACGGGCAGAGCTCGTTCGGATGAGTTGATATATAACCTAAAAAGAGCCTTCACACAAAGGGCTCCTCTAGATCTTTTCCTGAAAGTGTCTATTACAAAAACTTGTCTTCCTCCAGTTGCCAAATGAATCCGTAACTTTTTTGAAGACCAGAGAAATGTTTAAGGTTTTCAAAATTTTGTTTCTGAAAATCGGTTTTTTTTTCCCCAGAGCTGCTCTGCTGTCCGGCTCCTCCAAGTAGAGTCGGCCGGAGGGAAAGCAAAAAAGATCAAGAAAGATGTAAACAACAGGAACCCGCAGAAGACTCAGAGATACCGCTCGGACGTCCACCGCCTTCCTCCGGCTGCCCGGGGAGGTCCCGCCCGCCAATCCCGGGCTCTCCCCTTCCCCCACGCGGGAAGCCAGGGATACCGAGGCGCCCCCGCCCGGCCGCCTCTCACGTGGAAGCCGCGCCGGCCCCGCCCACCTCTTCTACCTGGTTCCCGCCCCCTCGCGACTGACGGCTCGAGCGCCCTATCACTGCCATGCTGCCTCCGGCGGCCCCAGCGGCCTAACCCATTGGGGGTTTTGGGGGCCGGGCACTTGACTCGTGCCGGGACTCGATCCTCCGCAGGGCCCCTCCGCCCCCTGCCCGCGCGCCATCCTGCTGGGATTGGCCGAGCGCCGCCCCCACCGCCCGACCTCGGCATTATGTAACTTGTTCTGTGATCGTCTCCGCCACTCACCCGCCTTCGGTTATGTAATCGGGGAGCCCCAGCGTGGGGTCCGCCCCTGGACCAATGGGGACCCGCCAAGCGGGTCGCGGTGGCCAGTCGCAGCGCTCGGGGGTGGGACCGAGTCACGTGGAGCGCGGGGGGCGCGGCGCCGGCAACCGCCCGGCACGCGGCGGGCCTCGGGACTGCGCGCGGGGCCCGGCCCGGCCCGGCGGGGCGAGCGGCTTAGCGTGGGGCCTGCGGGCGGTGGCGGCGGCGGGTGAGTGCTCGGCCGGTGTGGGGAAGCTCGGAGCTTGCGGCCGCGTGGCTGAGGTCGCCCGGCGCCTGCCCTCCTCTCTGGGGGTGGCAGCCGGGCGGCGCCGGCAGGGAACCTGAAGCCCCCGGAACTTTGTGCTTAAAGTTGCCCCCACCCCCGGTCCCATTTCGGGTGTACGCCGACTTTGCCGAACGGCCGGTGGGCAGTGGGGGATCCGCGTACGGCTTTGTGTCCGCGGGAGCTGACGGGCCTCCCCGGGGCTGCCCGCTGTTGACCCAGCCCGGTGTCCGGCATCGGGTTGTCCGTCTCACCCGACGCTTGTTCCCTTTGTCTCCCGACCCCCAGGCTGTACCTCCAGTGTGTGGCGACATCAAGGATTGTAGGGAAATACTGAGAGAAAAGTGCCTGCACAGGAACGGAGATCAGTAACTGCCCTGTTGTGATGACCGATAAATTTTGTCCAACGCAATGGCGTGGGCCAAACTGAGAAATTTCTGTCGCTGATTGCAAAGTAAAAAAGAAGCAGGCAACAGACCGAGGGCTGCCGGGCGAAAGATGGACCCCTGTGAGGATCTAGAAATGTCCAGCGGTGAGGCTCATGACTCGGGGGGGAACGGACTCAATGAACTTGGAGGACCACAGGCCGGCGGTCCGGCGGCCCTGGGGAAAGAGTCGGCTGGGATGTGGGGCCAGAAATACCAACTGCAGAGCAAATACGTGGAGAACAGCAACAGGTGACCCAGCTTCATTTCGTTGTTTTTCGTTGGGGTAGTGAAAGAGAAAGGAGGGTTTAAATCTTTATTTTGTTTGTAAGCCTAGGAGAAAGTTGAGGGGGAGGCCCAGACAGCTTAGCGTGAATGCCCTGGGAAACTGAAAAAAATTCCCAAAGACTACTAGAAATAGGTTCAACGTGGTTAAGGAATTTGGCTGAGCCGGGGCAGAACTGGGAACGAGAGAGATGTTTACCACTCACCAGGTTTGTTTGACTGGGATTCCACACCTGTTAAAAAAAGGGCGGGAGGCGGGGATAATAAACCTGTGGACTAAATAAGTTGATCCATGTTAGGCACTTAGAAATTTGCTTGGCCCGTAATATGCTGTTCAGTAAAAGTTGTGTGCTGTTGTCATTGAAATGTGATATTATAATTTCTTATTTTACAGTGAACAGCAAGATCGAAACAGTGTTTCTGAAGAACTTATAATGGTTGTGCAAGAAATGAAAAAATACTTCCCCTCGGAGAGACACAATAAACCAAGCACTCTAGACGCCCTCAACTACGCACTTCGCTGTGTGCACAGTGTACAAGGTAAATGAGCTGCAGAAGAAAAACAGTCGTGCCAAGAACACCCTTGCTCATAAATATCATCCGGCCAGAGGAGTTGTCAGTGTTGTTTTAGTCACAGAGATGTTTTGGGCTAAGGGTGCCAGGTGTAAGGGGAGCAGGTGTACACTGATCCCATTAGTGTCTTGATTTTTTCACAGTAGGAACACCAGGAAAACTTTGTGTAGTACTTTAGTGCTGTGCAATATTTTGCTAATTTACTGTAGGGTAGATGTAGCATAAGCACGTTTTGAAGGCTCACATACTAAAGAAGCATTGTCTTCTACGGATATTGGGGGGAAAATACATTTGACTAAGTACAATTTACCTTTCTCTGTCATACACACAATTTTATAATGTCATAATATATCAGGGATTTACCAAATTAAAAATGAACAATTGTAAATATTTTTTCCTTTTTATCTCTGAGTTTCCTTCTCAAAAGATTTCATAAAGTTATTTCACATTCTCTCTCCACATATCATTCATATATGATATGTAGTTCCTGAATGCTAGAGTCATTTTTTTGCCATAGAAATTTCATGTGCATGTATTTGGGAGCTTTGGTTTTAGTACCCTAAATGTAGCTTGCTCTTTGTGATCTAGAAGGTGCAGTATTCATAAAATTCAAAATCTTAAAGTTTGTACAACTATCAGTATTTCAGCCAAAAGATGAAAATGATCTGGTGTTTGGGGAAAAAACACTGAGGTGTCCTCATCCTAAAAAATAAGCCAGCTTTAATAGTGATAAAAATGATTTCCTAAAGATATTGGTCTTACTGGACTACCTATTTATTTTCCTGTGTTTCTTAGCCCACAGTGAGTTTTTCCAGATTCTCAGTCATAATGGAGCACCTCAAGCAGATGTGACCATGTACAGTCTTGAGGAGCTGGCCACTGTTGCTTCAGAACACACTTCCAAAAACACAGTAAGAATTTTCTAATTTTGCCGTATCAAACTGGGTGATTTCTCCTAACAGCCTATTTTTAAATAAATTAAAAAAATATATAGTTTAGAGTTTTGGTAACCACAATTTGAGGTAAATAGAGAGAATTGCAAAGAGGCACTGTGTAGTTTCTCCTGCCCTTGCCAGAGAAAGGATCTGCAAACAGGAAACAGCACGTAAACAGGAGTTTGCTTTGCTTTGGTTATGAGGTGCGTGTGTCTCCTTAGCATCCCTGAGTTCTCCCAAATGAAAAGAAAGAAACAAACTGCAGTTAACTTCCCTCATTTTATTCTAATCTCCGAATTGTTCATTTCTATTTATATCGTTCTTAGTTTCCATACCTACTACTTCAAGTTGTAACACCTGGATTTTATAGAACAGGCGAGTTGAGATGCTGTCATTTTTTGTAAAAATTTGGAAGAGACATTTAGTACACATCTTTTGAATCTCTTCATGTTGACAGAACAGTTAAACCTCATGTTTTGCTGATATGATGAAGATTACTTACTTTTATGTTTAGACCTCAACATAAATGTAACTTAAAGATTTTATACTATTGGAACATGAGCTATCCTTGATAATGCAATATTATTTTACTAAAGGGTGTGTTCATAGTACTGTAGTAGGTGCTGTGGAGATTTAAGGAAGAAAATGTTTAAGAAGACATTTCTCCTTTAAGATCATCAAAACAAAGCCAGAGAGGGAAGACAAACGCCAATGCTAAGCACACAAACAGCGGCAGATTGTAACTAAGTCATGTTTGCATCTAGTGGAATAAATTAGAGAAGTGATTCTTACATAATGAGGTTTGTCAGAGACAGTGTCTTGAAGGAGATGGATCTTGAGCTTGGTCTTGAAGCTTGGAACATGCACTGCTGAAGAGAAGACCGTCCCTCCAGGAGTAAGGCACAGTCTGCAAAGGAGAAGGAGTCAGAAGGATGTATACCATATGTATGTTTAGACAGTACAGAATGAGCTGGTGTATTTTTTTGTATAAAATCAAACCCTCGGAAGGTAAAATGCAGGTTTTATGGTGATAATTAAGAAGTATGTTGGAGAGTTTTGTTGCCTTTGTGGAATGTGTGTGTGTGTGAAGCTTTGATCATGGCAGAAGTCTAGAAGTTTACCTTACCAAGACTATTTCTAGTAAGTATCTCAATATTTGCATTTATTTTAAATGTTTTTCATAGGATACCTTTGTGGCAGTTTTTTCATTTCTGTCTGGAAAGTTAGTGCACATATCTGAACAGGCTACTACGATCCTGAATTGTAAGAAAGATTTCTTGGAGTCCTCTCATTTTGTTGAACTGCTTGCCCCTCAAGATGTGAGGGTGTTCTACACACACACTGCCCATGCTCAGCTTCCCTTCTGGAACAACTGGACCCAAAGAGGTAATGGGACCAATATTCAGTTATCTGTCTTGCCTCCATAAAGATCAGTTTCATTCTTCCAGAAATTGCACAGAAATTAATGCATTGTTTGGAACTGCAAACTATATGGTTTTTCTTGTTTGTTTGAATAGTCAGAATATAATCAAAACAGCATTTTACATGCTTTTAATAACAAAGACCCAATAATTTTGCTTTCACTTAGTCAAGTTAATTTCATAGATTATATATCATCAATATGGCTTGATTACCAGCATAATATATAGCAGGTCCACTGTTATAAAGTTCTGTTTCCTTTAAGTTAATAAGATTAAATGTTTTTCCTCTTATATTGACTTCATTATTTCTTTGCTTTGGAGATAAATGTTAGGTGCCCTCTTCCAGTTCTGCTTGTCCCTAAGTTCATTAATATTGTTACTTTGTTCTTTTTTTTGAAATGTTTATTTTCCTGAACTGGGGATGCCTAGTCACAGTTTTCTTTGTGATATTACGTCCTGGGTGATCTTTAAATAATTCAGTTTCTTTTTTAAGTCACCATATATTATTTCATATTTCTGTGAAGCATCTCTTAGTAGTGTATACCAACCTTGTTTTTGATTCCAAGTCTTTTTTTCTAACTTAAAAATTTTTTAACTTTTTTTTATTGTAAAAAACACATTTAACAAAATTTACCCATCTTAACCATTTTTAAATGTACAGTTTAGTAGTATTGGTTACATTCACAATGTCATGAAATAATTCTCCAGAACTTTTTCCTCTTGCAAGTCTAAAGCTTTGTACTCACTCCAATGTTTTAATCAGTACTTGGTCCAGTAAAAAATACTGTCTTGCATGTTTCTTTTTTCAATGACAGACCTTTGTCGCATCCTTCACACACATTTCCTATGAGCTTTGTGCAGTGTACCTGTCATCTTGTTTTCTTGTGTTCCCTCTCCTATTCCCATCATTCAAAAACACTGATTTCGTTTCTCTTCATCTTTCTTAAACACACATTTTCACCCTCTAATTGTCCATATTTCCATCTCTTCTTTTATTAATCATTTATACATTCCCTAAACATTTATTCAACAATGATTGTGGGCCAGGAACTAACTAATCTTGATGCTGAGGTGCAGCTGTGAACAGAAAAGACAAATGATACGGTTGGCAAGTTCTTTCACAGTTTTCCCAGGTATTTTTCTTTCAACATTGCCTGTTATTGTCTCTGTCTTATCTTTTCAAGCTTTTTATCTTTGCTGATCACTTATTGCTATATTTCACCTCCATGTGAAAGCATAATACACACTGAAATTGTAGTCTTATGGACCTAAACATTTACTTATTCCATAAAGATGAGATGTCCGCCGTTTACTCCCATGTTATACTTCTGCCTTGTTCATCTCAAGGGCTTAGACTCCTCTTGAGTGCGGTTGTTCAGCTCCACACCATTTCTGGGCTGTGCCTGTGCTGTCTCCTGTTGCTTTCTTTGAGCTTGTAGAACATAAGGAGGACATAGGGTCTTTAAACTTAGCAGTTGTGAGCTTATGGCCCCTCATTAGACCATGTTTCAGCTTGTATTTCTTGTACAGTCTTCACAGAAGGATCTTACTACTATTTCTTTAGAATACACTTCCAAAAACAAGAATTCACACATTATAGCCTAGGTGTGGAAGTGGTAGTCGGCTCACATCTACTGTTTGAGATCGCACAGTCTGGCTCTGTTTTACGAGACTCCTAGTGAATGCAGTTGAGCTCAGGTGCCTGAGATGTAAACAGTGTAAACAAGTTTACCTTGTAGGAGAGTTGTAGTATTTGTGTGCAAAGAATTTTAAGCTAGGAATCTTAAAGTCTGAGTTCTAAATTGAGTTCTTTCCCTTCACGAGCCTTGGCAGCCACTTAGCTTCTCACTGTAAAGTGAGAATAGCAGTTTCTGAGCAGCCTGCTCAGCCAGGGCTGCTCTGCAGATCAGGTGTAGTTGGGAAAGCGCTGTAAAGTATCTGGAGCCTTCTGCAGCGTAAGGGGTCTTCATTGCTGTCATCTGTTAAACAGTTAATGTTTAAAGGACTCCCAATATTTAGCCGATTAATCTTCACAAAACCTGATGAGGTGTAGATACTCTCATTATCCCCAGTTGACGGATAAGGTAAATGTGTTAGTTTGGGTTGATGCCGAGAAGCAAATGCCAAGATGGGATTAGCTGTGTAAGAGACTTCCTGGGAAAGGGAGGAGCAGAAGCTGAGTGGAGCCCTGGGCCTACACTGCAGGTCTGATTGCTGTGAAGGAGGGTAGGGGAGGAGTGTCCTGGTCTGCAGGGCAGCTCTGAACAGCTCGGACAGGCAGCCAGGGGCAAGTCTAAGCTGCAGTCATGTGTTGGAGGAGTCCTGCATCTCCATGGAAGGGCCCTGCTCGGTGCCCTCTCTGCACAGGCACTGGCAGCCTGCAGGATGTGGGGCTCAAGGCAGCAGCTGCAGCCTGCCGTCAGTTATGTTCCCTGGACCTGGGGCCATGCCCTTTCTCAGCCACTGGTCACTGAGGCACAGAGCTAAGTAACTCACCCAAGGTCACATGGCCAATAAGTGTAGAGGTGGATTTCACCTGGGCAGGGTGAATACAGAGCCTCTGCTCTGAACCACTGAGTGTCTGTGGCTGTAGCTTTAATAATCACACAAAGGCATGCGTGCGAAAGTGGCCTCAAGGTATGGATCCTGTCCAGAAAAATCATCTCAAAACATTAAGGATATTTTTTAACATCCTTATCTTGCCTCAGTTCCTCTGTAAGTTTAAGCCTTTACGGAAGCAGTTTCTGTGTTAAGACTGTAGCATATCTTAGAGTCATTAATTCCTTAAACTTAACTTTATCAGGTGGTTCTGTCGTTTAAGTTTCACAGACATGCTATAGGACCTATCTTCTGGTTTCAGAATTCTGGGGTTATAACTTTCAATGGCTTGATGAATTATAGTTTGATCATTGGTCCCTTTACTCTTAAACCAGAGTGTTTCCTTTTTAATCATGTACATGTTGCTTGGTCATTCAAAAGCCCATTTTCTGAATCTTCAGTTGATGCTTTCCTTAAAAGTGCAGACCTGGACCATACTTAGTATTTTGTTTTTTTTGAACGCTCATTGTTTATTTTCCTTCAATGTATATTTTTGAACATCTTGGTTTTAAAAATTCCCTTGGTTCCCACAACTGAGTACATTGCACCCCAGTGAATAAATGCCCCAAAGATAAATTCAGGGGGTCTCTAACCAAAGGAAATACAAACAGTCAACAAACACTTAGGAAATGGCTCAGCCCCTAATTTGCCCTAAGATAGGCAAATTTAAACATTCCTGAATTACCAACTCATAAATCAATAAAATCAATGCAAATATCAGTAAAATTGATGTAGACTGTTAGCTTGAGGATTGTGTGAAAGTGTTTTTAATGGCGCTGTTGGTGGTACAGTCTTCTGGAGATTAGTTTGCCAATATGTGGTGAGAATCGTAAATGATCATATTTAACCTAAGAACGTGACTTTGGGGAATTTATCCAAGGCAATAAAAAAACGAAAGTTTATATATCGTATACCTAAGCTGTAAGTTGTCTAAATTCCTAGTTTTTGACACATATCCAGACTATTGCAGTGGAATAGAATATTATTACCAAAAAAAGTGAGCCAGAGGATCATTACTTTGACACCTGAAGGGCTGAGTATGGACAGTTACAGAAAACACAGAAAGGATTCCAGGAAGTAGTACGGGGAAAGCCTGTGTCAACTGCTCTCCTGTCTCACCTGCAGGATGCTCTTAGCGAAGCCTGGGGAAACCCTGGGTGTGACTAGATCTCAGAATGAGGGGAAGAGTCCTATTTTAATTAAAAGTCTCTCTCTCTCTTAAAAAATAGTTTGTTGTTTGGTGACAGTGGGACAAGTGTCTGCCTGAGGAAGAGCTTCTCTGCAGTGTTTCTGCACGAGGGGTGACTGACAGTTTATCTTTGTTTGCAGCAGCGTCGCAGTATGATTACGCCCCAGTGAAGTCCTTTTTCTGCAGGATCCGGTAAGTAGAAGGCCTTGTAGACCAGAAATGGAGTGTCTTCTGATTTTATTTAGCATTTCTTTTGATTCTTTTCTATTCAGCTAGGAGTTGGTTCTTGCTATGAGAAATTTGTATTTTGTCTGAGAAGAAACATACTGACAAGAAGACTAGATAATGCAATAGGAAAAAAGACCAGAAAGATTCTTAACCTAGGGGCATGTGAGAATCACTGGGTATTACATACACTTTCAAGTGACCATTATTTTGGGCTTGTTTGTGTTTGTTTGCTTTTGTTTTTCAGTCACATTTAAAGTTAAATTTTGAAATTTGGAATAACTTCAAAGAAAAGAAGATAGATATATATATGAGAAGGATTTAAAAGGTCAAAGACAGTGAACTAGAAGAATATAGACCAAAATTTCAATAATAGTTAATTTCTGGTAGAATTTACTAGTAATTTTTTTCTCTTCTAAATTTACTTTATGTTAAGTTAATGTTACTTTCACAATAAAAAGGAAAAATGTTTTTAAATGATATTTGACTGCCAGCATTAGTATTGAAGTTACTAAATGCCCTTGATATTTAGAGAAATGAAAAATATTTGTAACAGATTAGTCAGGCACTCCATGGAATTGAGGGACCCTGGGCTAATAGTAGTCAAATGCTCGGGGAGGGACAGCACAAGGACAGGTTGCTGGAGGGCGTGTTGGTTCATTCAGTCTTTCGTGATGAGGTGTGTGTGAAGGTCTTAGAGTAATGCCTGCCATGCAGTAAACGCCATATGTTAATAAATATATTTGTCTGGCTTCTCTGAGCCAGGCACTGTTATAGGTGCTAGGATCAAAGCAGGGTTCCTTTCCTCATGAATTAGAGGATTAGTTCTGTTGTGGTGGGGGGAGACTAATAATAAATAGATATCTATATGGATCAGCTGGTGGTAAGGCCTGTGTAGAACAATAAAGCAGACTAAGGAATTCTGGGCAGTGGAGAGATTATTGTTGTATCGAGGGTGGTCCAGGAACTCTTCTCCTGTAAGAAGCCTAATTGGAGCCAGAGCCCTGAAGGAGATGGGGAGAGACCCTGGAAAATTTGAAAGAAGAGTGCTTTAGGTTTGAGCAAAGGCCCTGGGGCAGCAGGCTTGGCTGGTTGGAGGAGTTACTAGGAAGCTGGGGTGGCTAGAGCAGGGAAAGGGGGAGGGTAGAAGGAGTGAGAGAGCAGGGGTGAAACCATCAGGAGCTTTGACTTCTGAGTGAAATGTTTTGTTCGAGTTAATCACTTATTCTAAAACTTTGGGAATTCACAGAATAATACAGAAGAGGAGAAACTAGTACAATGAACCAATATGTACTTACCTTCAGTTTTAATAACTTTCACCCATGGTTGATCTTGTGTCATCTCTGCCACCACCTACTCCTCAACACACCCCTCTCCATTATTTTGAAACAAATCTCAGACCTGATATCATTTCCTCTGTAGTACTTCAGAATGTAATTCTGAAAGATGAGGTTTTCGTTAATCTTCATGATGCTCAGATTGTCCCATCTGTGACCAGAAGGAGCCCTGTTAGCTCCTGTGCCATGTGAGAGTACTCCTGTGGTCTGTGGTCTGTGACAGCTTCCTTTGTTTCAGGCATGACTTCCCAGGCTCAACCTAGCATTTCCTGCCCTGGACTCGGAGTCAGTCATTTCTTCAGAGGTACCTTGTTCTTTGTGGTGGGGCATGGCATTATCATAGGGAGACCAAATCACGATGGTAGAAGTGGTGGTTGATACAGGGTTGCTCATCTAGGAATTTTTTATGGACGGAAGTAGAACATGTTCACGTTTTAAAACATTTTCACCTTTTAAAAGGAAATATGATTTACGCTATAAAAGGCTCGTGTTAGATGCTGTAATGAGGTGGTAGAGGGATGAGAGGGAACAAGGAGAGCATTAGAAGGCTGGTACCGTGGTGCATCTGAAGGATGGCAGGTCCTGAACTAGGGTGATGATGGTGAAATAGAGAAATACTTGGGGTAGTTTGGCTATTTCTATGTTGAGTGCTACCCACATAGAAACTATCTTTCTTCTATCTCTGTCCACTGAAAGTTCCTAGAAGGACAGCCCTGTAGCAGCAATCACCCCTACCAGCCAGATTTGGTCTTCATGTGATGGTGCCATGTCCCACCACAAAGAACGTTTATTAATGGTTTATTTTGGGGTATGAAATGGAGGGTTAGTCAAGGGTGACACCAAGGTCTTAGCTCAAGTTGCCATTTATTGGGGCAGAGGAAACTGGGAGGGCATCTTCCTGAACAGAAGAAAGGGAGAACACAATGCCCACTTTTGCATGACTTAAGTTTGAATTATCTATTAACAGTCTTATTTGCAATGTTTTGACATTGGTACATGAGTGTAAAGTTTAGAGGAGGAGTCCAGGCTGGAGATAGGTACTCAGGTTGTCAGGAAATAAACAGCATTGAAAACCCTAGGACTGGATGAGTCTGGAAAAGTCATTCCCAGAAATGCACATACGATGCTTATAGGTCAGTATCAGGAGGAAGCACTCTTCTGAATTGTTCTCTTTTCTTGGTGAATAGGAAGCAAGGTCACGGTTGAGAGTGGAGAAGCGAGAGGAGTTGCTGGAGTTTGAAGAGAAGAGAAAGCAAGATGGGTGGGAGTGGGAGTGGACTGTAGATCCTCTGGCCAGCAAAGGGCCCACTGGAGATCAGTAGTCATGAGTTTAAGCAACGATGAGAGAGGAGAGGCGTGACTGGTAGAACTGGGGGAATATGAATTCAATATTGGGCATTTTGACCTTAAGGGGATAGTGGCATATCCAAGTGGAATTGTCCTCTGGGAAGCTGAAACTGTAAAATGGGGTGAAAATCTTGTCCATCAGAGCCACCCCTACCCAGATGTCCAGGGCTTGGTAAGCCAGGTTCCAGCCCTGCTTTCCTCCTTCTCAGCCAGGCACCTTACGGAGTGCTTGACTATACACAGTACCCTGTGCCAGTCAAGGTAGTAGCTGAAGCTTTGAGACTTAATCAGTCTTTGAAAGTGTGTAGGAAGGGGTGACAGAGAACTGGCTTTGGGGGCACAATCACAAGGAACCCAGTTTTCTGTCATGGGGTCATGGGGTACTTGGTTTAGGCACATGAGACAAGACAGGTGGTTATGCCTATCCCTCTTTGTAGCAGAAATGGAAAGGTCAGGCTGGGAAACTAGTGTATGGAGGCCAGGAGAAAAGTCATGGGATGACTTCTGTTCTTTTTTAACTCATAAGCCAGTTCTCCATAAAACCTCTTTATTGAATAATGAGTTAGTAAAATTGCCCTTAGGTATCGAAAATTTGAACTAACATTTCCCTTCTTTTAAAACTAAACAGCATATAAACGTTTCAGATTTGGATATCTCTCTTTTGGAAATTACCAATAAACATTTTTCCCAGCATTGTTCCATTTGGGCTTACTCAAGGCCTCATCTTTATTCTCTTCAGTGGAGGTGAGGACAGAGAGCAAGAAAAACCTTACTACCCATTCCAAATCATACCCTATTGGATTCACGTACATAGCTCTACCCAGCAGGAATCTGAGCCTTGCTGTCTCACCCTGGTTGAGAAGATTCACTCTGGTTATGAAGGTAAGCCAAGAGTGTCTGCATTTAGATGAGATGTAACCTGTCAGCACATCAGATAGTGTACGTGAAAGCCCATTTACTACAGCCAGAAAACCAGAAAAGAGTGAGTCTTTCTTTTGGCCCTGAACATTCCAGGCATCAGGATTTTTCCTGGTGTCTCTGTTTACTGACATTGACTTATTTCTTAGGGGCTCATCTCCTTCAAGGACAGCATGGCCTAAGGGTCTGTGTGTAGACTCACAGATACACAAATCTCTAATCATTTCTCTACTGGTAACAGTCCTATGGCCTTGTGCTTCTGTGTTGTGTGAAATAAGACCATGGACACTTCACATAAGAATGAATTCATGTTTTTAAAGTGTTCTGAAACTGCCTGAGTAAAATGTATAGTTTATATCTTCAGATGGCATAACTACATTTCTAAATTAACATGTCAGTACAGAAGCAGTTTCCATTTATTATTGGAAATTACAGTCAGTTCTGCTATAGTGTGACATAGACATTCCTACAAATTACCATTTTATGTAAAAAAAAAACCACACAGTAAAAACCACAGGGATTATGGGAAAAATTAATTCAGGGACACAACAGTCAAAAATTTAACGCCCATTAAAAATAAGGAAGAATTCCAGGAAAATGGTGGAATAAAAGGTCACTGTGGTAACTTCCCACATACACACTGAGGGAGCATCTACATCTAACACAACTAACTCTGAAAACAACCTAAAGACTGGCAGAACAGACCTTCCACAGCTAACAGAAAAAGAGAAGGCCACATTGAGAAGGATAGAGGAACAGAACCACAATTGAAGAAGGGTTCATACCCTTCCCCCACCCCAACCCATAAGTGGGAGGGAGTGAGGAACAGAGAGGGGAGGGTATAAACTCCCTGAAATCCAGCACACCTGGCCATGGGGAAATGAACCTGGGAGATAAGCCCCCATAATATCTGGCTTTGAAAGTCACTGGGGCTTAATGCTGGGAAGAGCTGGAAGACTGTGGGAGACTGAGTCACTACCCTCTGAGAACCAGAACGCTGTGTTGATTGGTCAGAGACCTGACACAGAAGCAGCAGTTTGAAAGATTTATTGACTAACTTAGAGATATGTGCTAGAGGGGCACAGGTCTATGACAGCTTTCTCAGGGGGAGGAGGGGCTGGGAGAAGCCATATTTTGAGCCCTCTCTCAGCCTAACCAGCTAATGCTGGGTGCCAGTTCTGACACTTTCTATATACACTGCCAGCACTGTTCTCTCTAACCCAGTGTTCCCCTATGGACTTCCTTACCCAAAATGCCCTGCTGAGGCTACTATCGACTACCACTCTGGGGAGAGGAGGAGCTAGCCCCACCCACCAGCATGCTAACAGAAGTCAGCTGGCCATTGCTGGCAACCAGGCTGAAGGCTGGCCTGCCCACCAGCACACCAGCAAGAGTTGTGCTCTTTCAGCCAGCTGCACCTGGAGTGAGCCATGCAAATAGTGCATCTGCAGTAGTCAGGTTGAGGGGTGGCCTTGCCTACCCGCCCACTCACAGCATTTGTGGCTCAGCCACAACAAAGGTGAACACAGCTCACACAGGGGACACCCATGGAACACCTGGTTCTGGTGTTCAGGGGTTATTGAACTGGGCACCACAGGCTGTCTGCTACATAAGGCCACTGTTTTCAAGGCCAGGAGAAATAGCTGACCTATACATAGAAACAAATACAGAGAACTAGACAAATTGAGGAGGCAGGGAAATATGTTGCAAATGAAATAACCAGACAAAACACTAGAAAAATTGCTAAATGAAGTGGAGGTAAGCGATCTACCTGATAAAGAATTCAAAGTAATGGTCATAAAGATGCTTACCAGACAGGAGAAAAGAATGGATGAATTGGGAGGACTTCAACAAAGAAAGAACCAGCAGAGCTGAAGAATACAATGACTGAAGTGAAAAATATGCTAGAGGGAATCAGTGGCAGATTAGAGTATGCAGAAGAACAGATCAGTGTCTGGAAGACAGGGCAGTGGAAAGCAAACAAGCTGAGCAACAGAAAAAAAAAATTTTAATGATAAGATGCTAAGAGAACTCTGCAACTTCTTAAAACAACATTCACATATCAGTGGTTGTAGGAAGAAAAGAGAGAAAGGGATAAAAAAACCTATTTGAAGAAATAACAGCTGAAAACTTTAGCCTAGAGGAGCAAACATCCAGGTCCAGGAGCCACAGAGAATCCCAGACTATTGACCTTGGCACATAGTAATTAGAATGGCAAAGATAAAGAAAGAGAATCTGAAAAGAAGCAGGAGAAAAGCAGTTACATACAAGAGAAATCCCATAAGTCTACCAACTGATTTTTCAGCAGAAACTTTACAATCCAGAAAGGAGTGACATGATATATTCAAAGTGCTGAAAAGAAAAAAAACTACAACCAAGAATACTCTACCCAGCAAGGCTATCATTCAAAATTAGAGAGAGAGTTTCCCAGATAAATAGGTGTTAAAAGAGTTCATCACTATACCAGCCTTACAAGAAACATTAAAGGGACTTTTTTAAGTGGAAAAGTTCATAACTAGAAGTAAGTAAATTAGGAAAGGAAAAAAGTTTTCACTGATAAAAACAAACTTACAGTAAAGGTAGTGTGAAGATACAATCATTTATAAAGCTAGTATGAAGTTCAAAAGGCAAAAGTAGTAAAATCACTTATATGCACAAAAGTCAAGGAATACACAATATAAACATGTAAACTATGACATCATATACTTGAAATGTGAAGGGGAAATAAGTGCTTTTAGAGTGTGTTTGAACTTGGCCATCAATCTAAAATATAGACTGCTATATACATAGATCTAAAATATAGACTGCTATATACACAGGATGCTGTGTATGAACCTCATGGCAGCCCCACACCAAAAACCTGTAATAGATAACAAAAAATAAAGAGAAAAGAATCCAAGCATATCAAAGTCATGTGTAAGGGAAGGGAGCAAGAGAAGAAAGGCATAAAAAAGAACTACAAAAGTAACAGGAAAACAGTTAACAAAGTCACAATTATCAATAATTACAATAAATATAAGTGGCATGAATTTTCCAATCAAGAGACATAAGGTGGCTGAATGTATAAAATAGACCCATGTATATGCTGCTGCCTGTAAGACACTCACTTTAGAACTAAAGACACCTATCAAGTGAAGAGATGGAAAAAGATATTCCATGCAAATGGAAATGGAAGAAAAGCTGGAGCAGCAGTACTTGTATCAGACAAAATAGATTTCAAAACAAAGAATGTAACAGAAGATGAGCATTACATAATAACAAAGAGATCAGTTCAACAAGAGGATATAACAATGGTGAATATCTCTGCACTCAACATAGGAACACCTAAATACATAAAGCAAATACTTAAAAGTCATAAAGGGAGAAATTGACTAATACAATAATAGTAAGGGACTTTAAAACCCCATTTACATTCATAAATAAAAGCTTCAAGACAATAAGGAAATGGTGGTGTATAGCATTACACCAGCAGAATATTCCATCCAAAATTAGCAGAATACACATTCTTTTCATGGAACATTCTCTAGGATAGATCACATGTTAGGGCACAAAACAAGTCTCAATAAATTTAGGAAGATTGAAATCATATCTAGCATCTTATCTAAACACAATGGTATAAAACTAAAAATCACACAAAAAAATGGAAAAAATAAAAACACATGGAGGCTAAACAACCAGTGGAGTCAGCAAAGAGGAAATTAAAAAATACATGGAGATAGAAACAGTCAAAATTTATGAGATACAGTAAAAGCAGTTCTAAGGGGGAAGTTTATAGTGATACAAGCCTACCCCAGGAGAGAACAATTTCAAACAATCTAACCTTATAACTGAAGGGACTAGAAAAAGAACAAACAAAACCCAATGTTAGTGAAAGGAGGGATTTAATAAAGATCAGAGAAGAAATAGAGACTAGAAAACAATAGAAAATATTAATGAAACTAAGAACTGGTTCTTTGAAAAGATAAAATTGATAATCTTTTAGCCAGACTTATCAAGAGAGAACTCAAAATCAGAAAGTTACAACTGACACCACAAAAATACAAAGAATTATAAGAGAATTCTGTGAAAAATTATATGCCAACAGATTGGACAACTTGGAAGAAATATATACATTCCTATGCATACAATTTTCCAGGACTGAATCAGGAAGAAATAGAAAATCTGAACAGATTTGTAGTAAGAAAATTGAATCAGTAATCAAAGACTCCCAACAAACAGAAGTCCATTACCAGATGGCTTCATAGGTGAATTCTACCAAACATTTAAAAACAGCTAATACCCATCCTTAAACTATTCCGGAAAACAGAAGAGGGAGGACTGCTTCCAAATATTTCCTACCAGGCCAGGATCACCTGATACAAAAACCAGGCAAAGACCTTACAAAAAAAAAAAATATTATGGAACAATGTCCCTGGTGACTATAGATGCAAAAAATCCTGAACAAAATGTTAGCAAACTGAATTCAAAAATACATTAAAGAGATCATTCAAAGAACAAGTTGGATTTATTCCAGGGATGCAGGGATGGTTCAGTATCTGCAAATCAATCAATATGATAACCACATTAACAGAAGGAAGGATAAAAATCATATTTCAATAGATGCAGTAAAAGAACTTGACAAAATTCAGCATCCATTCTTGATAAAAAAATCTCAAAAGTGGATATAGAGGAAACATACCTCAACATAATAAAGGAAATGGTGGTATAACACATTACAAACCCACAACTAGTATCGTACACAATGGTGAAAAGCTTTTCCTCTGAGATTAGGAACAAGGCAAGGATACGCATCACCACTTTTATTCAACATAGTACTGGAAATCCAAGTCACTGAGCAATCAGACAAAAAGAATAGGCATCTAAATTGGTAATGTTAAGAAGTAAAATTGTCATTATTTGAAGATGACATGATACTATATATAGAAAACCTTAAAGACTCCACCAAAAAAACTATTGAATAAATGAGTTCAATAAAGTTGCACGATATAAAATCAGTACACCAAAACCCATTGTGTTTCTGTATAAAATAAACTAGTAGGGAAATTAAGAAAATCTCATTTATAATTGCGTCAAAAAACAAAACACCAATAAATCTAAACAAGGAGGTGAAAGACCTGTACTCTGAAAATTACAAGACACTGATGAAAGAAATTGAAGATGGCACAAGTAAATGGAAAGATATTCCATGCTCATGGATAGGAAGAATTAATGTTAAAATGGCCATACTACCAAAGTGCAATCTCTATCAAAATGCCAATGGAATTTTTCATAGAGTAAATAATACCAAAATTTGTATGGAACCACAAAACCCTGAATATACTGCTAAAGCAATCTTGAGAAAGAACAAAACTGGAGATACCATGCTCCCTGGTTTCATACTATACTACAAAGCTACAGTGATCAAGTCAGTATGGTACTGGCACAGAAATATATATATAGATTAATGGACCAGAATAGAGTCCAGAAATAAGTCCATATCCATGTGGTCAATGAGTATATGACAAAGGAGGCAAGAATATCCATTGGGAAAAAGACAGTCTCTTCAATAAATGGTGTTGGGAAAACTGGACAGCTGCATGCAAAGGAATGAGTCTCACTGTCTTATCCCACACAGAAGAGTAAACATGAAATAGATTAAAGACCTAAATACCAGTTTTATATAACAAACTCCTAGAATAAAACATAGGCAGTAAACTCGAGAACATTAGCATTAGTAAATTTTTCTAGATGTGTCTTCCCAGGCAAGGGAAACAAAAGCAAAAATAAATGAGACTACATCAGACTAAACAGCAAACAAGTGAGACTACATCAAACTAAAAAGCTCTGCACAGTAAACTAACCATCAACAAAATGACAAGGCCTCCTACAGTATGGCAGAATATATTTGTAAATTATATGTCCAACAAGGGATTAATATGCAAAACATTTAAAGAACTCACATAACACCAAAAAAACAATCTGATTAAAAAATGGGCAGAGGACCTAATAGACATTTTTTGTAAAGAAGACACACAGATGGCCAACAGACACATGAAAAGATGCTCAACATCACTAATCATCAGGGAAATGCAAATCAAAACTACGATGAGATACCACCTCACGCCAGTCAGAATGTCTGCTGTCAAAAAGACAAGTGTTGGTGAGGATGTGGAAGAAAGGAAAGCCTTGTGCACTGTTAGTGGGGATGTAAATTGGTGCAGCTGTTACGGAAAATAGAACGGAGGATCCTCAAAAAGCTAAAAATGAAACAGAAGTAGACTCATAAGCACAGAGAATAGACTGGTGGTTCCCTAGAGGAGGGGGTTTGTGGGGCCAGTGAACTAGGTCAAGGGGATAAAGAGGCGCAAAATTCCAATTATAAATAAAGTACAGCATTGGAAATTTTGCCAATATACTGTAATATCTCTACACGATAATGCAAATTATATCAGTAATACATATAGTTGTCAAATCACTATGCTGTACACCTGAAACCAATATAATATTGAATATCACTTATACTTCAATTAAAAAATAAGACAGGAATCTAGTAAAAACAATAATACATGTTAAGTGATTAAGAAATATACAAATGCTATAATAAACAAAGCTCCTCACCTTGGAAAAGCCCTGCAGTGTTTGTGGACATGGGTGTTAGAAGGGCTACAGCTGATGAGTTACTGGGGGGTGGGGGGTGCACAGGGGCATGAAAGGAAGGTTGTCTGAACTCTGAAAGTTGTAACACCTGACATGGACAGGTGGGTCCCATAACACACACAGTGCCGACAGGTAGCCGTAGACATTAGATTGGAGGTGTATGAGTGTGTTTGTGTATTCCTGTGACCCCATTCATCTAGATGTTTTCTGCATTCACCTCATGTTTCTTGCACATGAAATCATGCATGAGCAAGTGCAAAATTAACATTAGGCTCAAATTGTTCCCTCATGTATCTGTCACTACGTTTTCAAAGTAAGCTTTAGCAAAACTGACCATACCAGTTTTATTACACAAATTTAAAATGTCCATATTGTACTGACATTTCAAATCCTATGTGCTTAGTTATATGTAACCACTAAATATGATGAGACTTTTCAGTCCTGAACTGTAAGTTACTTCAGCTTTGACTATTAGACTATTTGTGATGAGTGAGCTATCAGTGTACACAGACTCTTACACTTTGGCCTAATTAAGATGTAGTTAGTAATGAAATTATCATTTAACTCGCTTTGGCTGCTTCAAAACCAGGCCTGTGAGTGATATTTTTACCATATCATACAGCAGCTTTGTTCCTTTTTAACATGTGAAGTAGTTAGTTACGTTTAATTACATATTTGCCTTTAAATGGATTTTCTGTTTTTCACAGCTCCTCGCATCCCAGTGGATAAAAGAATTTTTACCACAACACACACCCCAGGGTGTGTTTTTCTTGAAGTAGATGAAAGGTAAGTACCTTTTTAGGCCTGAAAGAAATTTGTTTCTGAAAACAAATAAAAATATAAGGGACTTACATTATATTTATATATTTTTACATTACATTACTGACATCTGTCCATTGACCCATGTCATTTTTATTAGTTTGAAATTTATCTTTAAACCAATGCTTTATATAACTGTCTTGCATGTTATTCTTCTAAAATTTACACACTGTCATACTCGATTTCAGTCTCCTCTGGGTAGGTCAGGAGTTACTCCATTTTATGCAAGACAGGACCTTGGGCCACATAGTAAATTGGCACTGAGACCAAGACTCTGGGCTCCTGGCACTGTTATTTTCACTGGACAAGTGCTTCTCAAACCAGTTTATGATGAAATTTTTATTACTCTGAAGTGGGAGATGGGGGAGAAAGAATAATAAGGAAAGGGTTTTGGGGAGATAAAGCCAAGTTTAGTTAATTTAAAGCCTTGTTACTTATTTTGACCTGTGTTCTTCCTCCCTTTTTTTTTTTTGGTATTTAAAATAGTCTTTCTTATTTATGGAATAGTGATAGTAGACAGTAGTCTTTGCTTATTATGGTTTTTAATATCTTTATTTGGAACAATAAAACCTTGTTATCCACAATTGGTATCCTTCGTTTCCCCCAAGTCTATTTTAAAATTTTATTTGTGAAATCAGAAAATCTGGGAACCAATGCACTCTGCCACACATAAGTATAAAAAATGGAAGTGTCAAGACCTGGCATAGTTATGATATGTATTAATTTTGATTAAAAAAAATCTTTACATCTGAAAATGGGTTTATTTAATAATGGTTGCCCTGAAACTAAGCAGTAATTGGTGAGATATTTTATATATTATAATCTGTAGAAAGTAAGAAAATCTAGCTAAAGGTATTCTGAAAATAGCTTAACTCTGTTGGACTAGAAAATATTTGTGAATCTGTACACATAGAAAATGTCCATGGTGCCAGCTCTTCCCACATTCTCCTGAGGCCTTGTGGCTCCCATTGTCCAGTGAACCTTCTCCCTGCACATGTCTCTGTGTGCTGGTGTCTGCTTAATTGATACTACCTTTTGGGGGACTTTGGCTTTTTTAATAAATTTAACCATGCTGTATAAATTTGTAGCCTGCCTGCTTTATTCATTTGACACCATAAATATTTTTCTGCTATGATTTGATCTTTGTAGAGTTTTTAAATGGCAACAAAATGGAGGGCATCAGAAACCTCTGAAGAACTTGTTAAAAATACAGATTCCTGGTCTTACCCCAGAAATTCTGATTTAGCTAGCTCGCAGTGAGCCTGTGAATCTGTCATTTAGCAAGTTCTGCAGTTGATGTTAATGCAGATGTCTGGTGACCACTATTTCTTAAATGAGGTAACTATTTCCCCACAGTATGGGCACTTGTGGTGTCGGCTGCTTTCATAAATGCTGTAGTGACCATCTTTTGCATACCTACATTTTCATATTTAGAATTAAGTTAAAGTATATAAAGTGTAAAAATTACGTGATGCATGTAGCATGCCACCTGTGCTGTGTGTCTGTCACAGAGCAGTGCCTTTGCTGGGTTACCTACCTCAGGATCTGATTGGAACATCTATCTTAATGTATCTGCACCCAGAGGATCGTTGTCTGATGGTCGCCATACATCAAAAAGGTAAGGACCTACTTCTTTTTTTTTTTAAGGTATTATTGATAGACACTCTTATAAAGGTTTCACATGAAAAAACAATGTGGTTACCACATTTACCCATATTATCAAGTCCCCACCCATACCCCAGTGCAGTCACTGTCCTTCAGTATAGTAAGATGCCACAGATTCACTATTTGCCTTCTCTGTGCTACACTGTTTTCCCCGTGACTGTGCACACCATGTGTACTAAACATAATACCCCTCAATACCCTTCTCCCTCCCTCCCCTCTGGCCCTCCCACACTCCTCCCCTTTGGTAACCACTAGTTCCTTCTTGGAGTCTCCGAGTCTGCTGCTGTTTTTCTAAGGACCTACTTCTTTATAGAAGGAACTTTTTTAATCATTGATCTATTTTAATATTTCGTTTAATTTCTTACCTGAACTTCCTATAAGCTCTAATCATTACAGCTTAATCTTTAACCTGGCAAGCAATATATTGAAACTGCTAAATAAAACAAGGTGGGGTTTTTTTCCCTCCTAAATTTTTGACATTCTAAAAAATTTATAAATAAATGCCTAAGAAAAAGTATTTGTAATATATACCTATGTTAAATACATTCTAATTTTGTCTTATTTTATATAGTCTTGAAGTATGCAGGCCATCCTCCCTTTGAACATTTACCCATTAGATTTTGTACTCAAAATGGAGATTACATCATACTGGATTCCAGTTGGTCCAGTTTTGTGAACCCATGGAGCCGAAAGGTTTCCTTTATCATCGGTCGGCATAAAGTTCGAACGTAAGTCTGTCAGTTTTCACATTTTTCTAAAGGATCTTTTTTTTACCAGGTAATATTCCTTTGCCCATTGACTCTCCTTTGAATCAGTTGACTCATGAACTGAGCACACATTTTTTTTTCAGTGCTTTTGGAAGACAGTTTAACAGTGTGTATCAAAAACCTTACAAGATTTCTACATCTTTGATCTAATGATTCCCTTAAGGGAATATTCTAAGGAAATATGCCTAAATACAGAAAAGCTTTATAAAGAAAAACCATATTTTGCAACATTATTTAACCACAATGGCAGACTTAAGAGTATCTTTAAATGTCCACAATTAAGTAAATCTGGAATATTTGCTTGACATGTTATTGGCCAATACAACTTTTTATAAAAATTATGTAAATGATATAAATTATTGTATTAGAGGTAAAAAGCAACATATAAAACTTTATACCACATGATTATGTTTAAAACACACAAACACTAACTGAAATAGGATAAAGAAGATTTTTAAAAAATTTGGTTATGGTTGGGTAGTAGGGGAATGAGATTTTCTATTTTGTCTTTTCTGAATTTTAAAGTTCTTGTTAGCATGTAAAAGTTTTTATACAAGCCTTCTGCTGTAAAATTCCACTTGTGTCTATTTCATCTAATATTTATTTTTTAAAATTGGATTCTTTAATATTTATTTTCCTGCCAGGATGTCCAACTCAAGCCTGTTTGATTCCTGTTACCTGTCCTTATGACAGAATCTTGTGAAATGGACCGAGAACAACCTGACCCGCCACTCTCAGAGCCTAAAATGCTCGTAGTCTCTTGACTTTTTAGTCCATTTAAAATTGATTTGTAGGTTTCCCAGCTGGCCATAGGTTTCCTTTTGAAGTCTTTTTTTTTTTAAGCATAGAAATCATACTTAACTTTTCAGTATCATGCTGAGATTAAGAAATTACTTCTGTGTTTTGTTATACAGCTTGTGCACATAAGCATAAAACAGAACAGTAGATCTCCAGTAGTACTTATTTCATAACACCCTATTGTTGTGTTAGAGTGAAGCATAGACATGCTGCAGGAAGGTCTCGGGGTCTCTGCCCTCATTGTGTGCCAAAGTCTGGCCTCTCAGCAGAGCCAGTTTGGAACCTAATGGAAAAAGGGGGCCACTTGCCACACTAGCTCATGGACTGATTTGTGCTGGAAAACTAACTTAATAATTCAGATAAGGCATATGACTGGCAAGTAAATGCTATTTATGTTGGTCAGAAAGGACATTTCCCGGTAGGGAAACATATTGGGAAATGGAATGAATCAGATGTTGCTTAGGGGGCTTAAAGATGGCAGTGTGAGAGGTGAGACAGAAACCTCCTCCCAAAACCACATATAATATGAAAATATAGCAAATACAACTAATGCTGAAAAAACAACAGGAAAGAAGGCTGCGACAGACTGCCTACATCTGGGGAAAAGAGAAGACCTCATGGAAAAGTGTAAAGTGCCAAACCTGTGATCCAGTGGGACCCAAACCCTTCCCCCACCCAAGCTCACTGGTGGGAGGAAGAGAAGCGGAGAAGGAAGGGAGTGGAGGCCTAGGACTGCTGAACACCCAGCCCTGGAGATCTGCTCTGGGAGTCTGAACCTACATTACATGGTGCTCTGGAGATTAGTGGGATTGGAAAGCTAAGATAGGTGGAATACTTGGAGAGACTGAGAATCCAGCCACTTGTGGAGAAAATGTACCCACAACCAGCTACTCTGTGACAAAAGAAAGGCAGGCACTCTGAGACTTCCAGCAGTGAGAGGGCTGCTAAAGGTGCAAGGATTGCACAGAGCTCGCTGCTCAGGAGAAAGGATAGGTGTATAAAATTGTCCCAGCGCACTCAACGGGTTGGGAACTTTCAGGAGCTTCAGGCACTCCATCCCTCTGGCTGGCAACACAGCCATGAGGCCCCCCACTGCGATACACAGCCTGCTGTTCCTTCCTCCCAGCTGGCACCAGCTGGCAGCAGCTCACAAACCTGCTGCCCCACCATTGCACCAGTCCACCAGAGGGCAGCCCTGCCTGCGGCAGCCACAGGGGCATATCCAAGAGGCTGCTCCCTGTGTGCTCGGTTTACTGGTCCTGACAGTGGAGACAGGCACTACGACCAGTAAGCAGGAAGGAGCTCTCTCCTCCTGGCAGGCACCAGCGCTGCTGCCCTGTGACCCCCACCATCGCTCCAGGGGCTGAGCAGCTTCAGAGAGTAGAGCTTCTGGGCATTAGAGGGCACCGTCTACACCAAATTATTACTACAAATATGAAACATCAAAGGAACCTGGTACAAACCAAAATCCCACAAACACCAGAAAGAGGGCCAAGTGAAACTGAACTCACCAGTCTTCCTGAAAAAGATGTCAAAATAAAAATCAAGCATGCTCACAGAGCTGCATTAAAGTATTCAAGACCCCAGGAAGGAATTCAAGAAAAAGATAGAAACTTTGAAAAATACAGTACCCAAGATATGTAATGGAGGGATTTAAACGCAGATTAGATGAAGTAGAGGAGATGGTAAATGAAATAGAAATTAGAGAACAGGAATACAAAGAAGCTGAGGCACAGAGAGAAAAAAAGATCTCTAGGAATGAAAAATTATTAAGACAACTGTGTGACTAATCCAAGTGGAACAATATTCACATTATAGGGTACCAGAAGAAGAAGAGAGATAAAAAGGGATAGAAAATGTCTTTGAGGAAGTAATTGCTGAAAACATCCCCACTCTGGGGAAGGAGATAGTCTCTCAGGCCATGGAGGTTCACAGATCTCCCAACACAAGGGACCCAAGGAAGACAATACCAAGATATATAATAATTAAAGTTGCAAAGATCAAGGATAAGGACAGAATATTAAAAGCAGCCAGAGAGAGAAAAAAGATCACTTACAAAGGAAAACCCATCAGGCTACCATCAGACTTCTCAACAGAAACCTCATTGGCCAGAAGGGAGTGGCATGATATATTTAATGCAATGAAACAGAAGGGCCTCTAACCAAGAATACTCTTCCCGACAAGATTATCATTTAAATTGAAGGAGGGATTGAACAGTTTCCAGATAAGCAACAGTTGAGAAAATTTACCTCCCCCAAACCACCTCTACAGTGTATTTTGGAGGGACTGATACAGATGGAAATGCTCCTAAGCCTGTCACCAGAGAAAATAAAACCACAGTAAAGGAAGTAGACCAATTAATTAATAGCAGAGGCAAAGTTAAATTAACTACTCCCAAGATCAGTCAAGGGATAGACAAAGAGTACAGAATATGATATTTAATATATAAAGAAAGGAGGAGGAAAGGAAAAAAAGAGAACCTTTAGATTGTGTTTGTAATAGCGCACTAAGCAAGTTAAGTTAGACAGTTAGATAGTAAAGAAGCTACCCTTGAACCTTTGGTAACCACGAACCTAGAGCCTGCAGTGGCAATAAGTACATTTCTATTGATAATCACCCTAAATGTAAATGGACTGAATGCACCAATCAAAAGACACAGAGTAATAGAATGGATAAAAAAGTAAGACTCATCTATATGCTGCTTACAAGAGACTCACCTCAAACCCAAAGATATACACAGTGAAGGGATGGAAAAGATATTTCCTGCAAACAACAGGGAGAAAAAAGCAGGAGTTGGAGTACTTGTATCAGACAAAATAGTCTTCAAAACAAAGAAAGTCACAAGAGACAAAGGACATTACATAATGATAAAAGGGATCAGTCCAACAAAAGGATATATCTGTATAGCCAACATAAGAGCACCTACATATGTGAAACAAATACTAACAGAATTAAAGGGGGAAATAGAATGCAATACATTCATTTTAGGAGACTTCAATATACCACTCACTCCGAAGGACATATTAACCAGACAGAAAATAAGTAAGGAGAACAGAGGCACTGAACAACACATTAGAACAGATGGACCTAACAGACATCTATGGAACACTCCATCCAAAAGCAGCAGGATACACATTCTTCTCAAGTGCACATGGAACATTTTCAAGAATAGATCATATACTAGGCCACAAAGAGAGCCTCAGTATATTCAGAAGGATTGAAATTGTACCAACTAGCTTCCCAGACTACAAAGGTATGAAACTAGAAATAAATTATGCAAAGAAAAGAAAAAAGCCCACAAACACATGGAGGCTTAACAACATGCTCCTAAATAATCCATGGATCAATGACCAAATATAAACAGAGATCAAGCAATATATGGAGACGAATGAAAATAGTAACTCAACACTGCAAAATCTGTGGGATGCAGCGAAGGCTGTGCTAAGAGGGAAGTATATTGCAATACAGGCTTACCTCAGGAAAGAACAATCCCATATGAACAGTCTAAACTCTCAGTTAATGAAAGTAGAAAAAGAAGAAGAAATGAGGCCCAAAGTCAGTAGAAGGAGGGACATAATAAAGATCAGAGCAGAAATAAATAAAATTGAGAAGAATAAAACAATAGAATCAATGAAAGCAGAAGCTGGTTCTTTGAAAAAATTAACAAAATAGATAAACCCCTAGCCAGACTTATCAAGAAAAAATGAGAGTCTACACACATAAACAGAATCAGAAATGAGAAAGGAAAAATAACCTTGGACACTACAGAAATACAAGGAATTATTAGAGAATGAAAATGATACGGTACCAAATTGGATAACCTAGAAGAAACGGACAACTTCCTAGAAAAATAAAACCTTCCAAGACTGACCCAGGAAGAAGCAGAAAATCTGAACAGACCAATTACCAGCAATGAAATTGTATTGGTAATCAAAAAAGCACCTAAGAACAAAATTCCTGGACCAGATGGCTTCACCACTGAATTTTACCAAACATTTAGTGAAGACATAATACCCATCCTCCTTAATGTTTTCCAAAACGTAGAAGAGGAGGGAATTCTTCCAAACTCATTCTATGAGGCCAGCATCACTCTAATACCAAAACCAGGTAAAGACACCACAAAAAATTACAGACCAGTATCCCTGATGAACATAGATGCAAAAATACTCAAAGGGGGTGCTTAGTATGACCAGAGCAAGTGCGGCTCCACCTCTGCCAGGCAGCCCGTGGGCCTCCCTGTCAGTGTGGGAGACGCGTCCTGCATGCCCCACATGGTCTTCTCTGTTCTTGGATTAAGTATAAATGAAATTAACTGCCATATAAATACTACTCACAGTGTTTCCAGTATTTTTAAATTACACCAATATTTGCATTTCAAGATTCAGAATGTTAGGGAAAGAAGTCTAGTAAATATTAATCTTGCTCATAAAATAATCATCCATTATACTTAGAGAATGTTTTAAAATTTTTCCTTTGTTTATTCCTTCCATAAGCCCTTAGGGGTCACCAACTACATTGGGCACTGGGCTGGACCCCGAGAATGAGACAGTAAACAGAACAGACCTTCCCTTTACCATGGAACCCACGTTGTGGTGGGGGAGACGGGAAATGGAAATGGCTCTGTACCCTACGAGAGACTTGGGAGAGAGTGACAGTGAAATGGAGGGGCAGTGGCAGTGTTTTTCAAGAGACCCTAAACACATCTCTGGGTCCTTCTCAGCAGCTCTGTGGGCAGCTAGGCTAGGTGCTGTCGCTGCCCCCTTTACCAGTGAGTGCCGTATCAGTGGAAATAGAGTGACTTTCCTTGGGGTCCCTTACGGAGGAAATTGCAAAGTGGAGACAAGAAGCAGATTTCCTTCTTACTCCTAGTCTGCTTTCCTGACACAGACAGCAACCTAACACTTAATGGTGTGTTTGCCACTTTTTGTTTAAAGGCTGTGTCTCTGTTCCCTACACATTAATCACTTTGAGTTATGTAACTACTGATCAAAAATACAATTTAGTTCTTTGAAAGTTTCACAAATAGGAATATCTAAATCTCACAATACAAAGCAGCCTGTTCTAGTTCCATTTTCAGAATTTCATTTGATCATACTGATCCTTTACTGGTGTATTCATTCTTCGATGTGCCAGGCCATTGGAATACTGGAGAAGTGAGCAAAATGGGCACAGGCCTGACCCCACAGAGCTCACATGGTAGTGGAAGGCAGCAGGGCAGACCACAGGCAAAGCGATTAAGTAAAATTCACAGTGTGTCAGGCTGTGCAGCTCAAGTGCAGTTACCATATCTGCACCAAAACTAGCCAAGCCAGGTGCAGTGCCAGGGGATGGGTGGGCGCCACAACGGGTGCACCCCACGTGAGGGAGCAGTGTCCGGGGCGAGCGTCCTCACTACTTCATGTCACCGCCAATACCCTGGAGTTTTGCTAGTAATTTCTGTTTTGGGGAACGTGTTTCAGTTTTTAGGGATTGGAGCTGTGTGTGGAAGTTGGGAGAAATGGCGGGATGGCATGATGGGAAAGGAAGTCCTAGCTTTGGAGTCAGCGCGGGGAATCACACCCTGACTGCTGCTGCTCGATTTCGTGAACTTGGCAAGTTCCTTAACCTCTCTGACGTCAGGATAATTCCTACCTCACAGAGCTGGGAGGCCTCAGGAGATGATATACCTGACTACTTTACCTCGTCAAATGTACCTGGGTTACTGAGGTGCCCAGGGGCAGACAGCGAGCTGGCAAACGGGCACTCGGGAGCCTGGACTCTGGCCCCTTTGTGTGCACCTGCTAGACCTTACCAGCTCTGTGACCTTGAGCAAGTTTTCAACTTAGGCAAAGGAAAGAGTACTTGATAGAGCACTTGGAACAGTGCCTGGCACATGGTAGAAGTTTACAAAATGTTTTTACTGTGTTATAAAACCAGTACGGTTCCTGTCAAGTAGAAGGTCCTAAGTAAATGTCAACTTCTTCCTTTTGTGATCCTTTCTGTTGGTATATCTGCCTCACTGTGTTTAGGTAGCAGTTTCAAAATGCCCTAGAATTTGAGTATAAACCAAACTGAAAGTACTGTCATAGCCCAATTTCACTGCTAGGGCGGGTTGCATCTTTAGCACGTAACCTAAGTGGTTAGGTACGTCAAATATTAAGTGTTGTTTTAGCAAGCTTAAATTCCTACAGTAGGTTAGTCAGTTAATGTTAAGCTTTTGAGACCAGCATTGTTGAAGATTTTTTAGTAGCTAGGGAGGTTGCTTATCACTGATTTTTTTATTTAGATAACCGTGAAATGATTACAGAACAAGGTTAGAGCTCTAAGGAAACTATAGAAGCCTGTAACTGTCTCCTTTGTTTCCTAGTATTTGCTCTACCTCCAGGAGTAGAATTTTACTTTCACATTTTCTATATTTGGAGCCGAAGAGTTGCTTTGTAAAAGCATGGGTTTATGATTTGAATATTCAATTTAAAAAATCACTTTAGACTTCATTGTAAAAGAATTTTAAATTGCTCAACTCAACCTTTCACTTGGCATTTTGTAGGAGTCCACTGAATGAGGATGTTTTTGCTACCAGAATAAAAAAGATGAACAATAATGACAAAGACATAACAGAATTACAAGAACAAATTCACAAACTTCTCTTACAGGTAAAGTGAGAGATTTTAAAAAGCAAACACAAAATTCCCATAATCGTGTTTTATTAATAAGATTCAGTCTTAGTAAAGTCACTTCACAGAAATACACTACAAAGATAAAGAAATCCTTTACCCTCTGTATTCCAGAAGTTTTTGTCTTCCTCTTTTTAGTTTTAAATTTTATTTTCTTAATTGTGTTTCCGTTTTCCAAGTTAAGTACACAGAACATTTTTGTAAGATTGCATTCTAAAAGAGCAAACAGTCACAGCATTAAGACATAGAAGTTATTTCTCAGTGAGAGAATTATTTTATTCCATGTGCTACCAGTGTGTTCAACCTCTGGGTTTAGGCTTCACTGTTATTTTACAGTAATTGCAGTTTTAAAGTTAGAGGCAGAGGAGTAGCAGGTCTCAATATCTCTAGTTATACAAGGCAAAAGTGGGAAAGGCTGCCTGGTGAAAAAAAATACCCAAAATGTTGTCTACTGGAGATTCTATCAATAAACTTCTGTGTACTGGTGGTATCACACAGAAAACTCAGCCCAGCAGTTGTCAAAATGTCTTTCATAAAATTTGTAGGGTTCATAAAGTATCTGTGGTGGTATATATTTGGAAAAAAGTACGGTGTGTTTTTAATTTGTTTAAACTCAGCAAAAAGAAGAGATTATTTTCATGTTTTGTTAAATTTACAATACTATGGCTTTAAAAAATTTTGTTGTCCAGAAATACCCACCTAGACTAGAAAACTAGGCTTTGCCCTTGAATATTACTGAAATGAGAGAAGCATGTCTTTCATGTCAGCATCAGGCTTAGAAGCATCAACCTTCACACACCTCATTTAAGATTTCAGAAATTTAAATCTTAATTTTCTGATGATTTTAGATAAGCTCTGAGGTAGATAATGCTATATCTCTTCTCCAACCACCATCTAACTAGTACCTCCATGACTCGGCCTCCTTTGTCTTTCAGCCAGTTCACATGAGCGCTTCCAGTGGCTATGGAAGCCTGGGAAGCAGCGGTTCTCAGGAACATCACATCAGCCTGGCGTCCTCTAGTGAGTCCAGTGGGCACTGCATGGAAGAGACGCAGAAGGAACCAGTAAGTGAGCAGATGCTGTGTTTTTGGACAGGCATCCTTCTCTTTCTGTGTGGTTTCTGTGAAGCGTGTCAGTACTAGTTCTGCACCTTGGCACAGGTGGCTTCTTAGTATATGGTCTGGACTTGAAGACCTTACCTGATAATAGACATTCTGATCCACTCTGGTTTGGGAAAATGTGTGTACAAAGAAAGTATCACCTTTGGAGGGTGATATTTGGGTTAATTGTGTGCTGTTTAAAATGAGTGTATTGTGAACAGATGTATTAGCGTTTCATTGGTACTAGCATGCTGTGGCACAGTGGGAAACTGAATCACCATTATTACTGTGCTTGCAGTAATTATGTATTCAGAGAACTCAGTTAAATGTATTTTTTTATGTGTCTTTTAATCTTTTGATGTACATTTTTGTAATTTTTGAAACATATTTTATCATTCTTTTCCCTAAGTTGACTTTGCAGCAGGTCTATGCCAGTGTAAACAAAATTAAGAATGTAGGTCAGCAGCTCTACATTGAGTCAATGACAAAATCACCAAATAAGCCAGCGATGGGGACGCGCAGAGGACAGCTTGGCGGTGAGTCAGCAGGGCAGCCCTGGACCTCCTCCTGTGGTTCTTCCCTCTTTTGCATAGACGTAGCGTGTGTGAGCATAAAGCCATGACCCTGTGTTACTGCTTTTCCTATTACTTGGCCCATGTAATAATCGTAATAAGAATACTAGTAATGACAGCAGCAAGTACTGTTTTGGAAACTAAATTGTATTAGAATGTAGTCAGTATATTGCTAAAGAAATAACATTTCTGATAACAGCAACAAATTCACAGAGTCCCCTCTGTGAGCTTTCTATAAAGGAAGAGAGTTAATTTTAGAATATGTTTCAGATAACAAAGTGTATTTTTAAAAATCCCTTCCTGTCATTTCAAAGAAATGGAGAATATTTATGATCTAAATTGAATGAAAAATGTGTTTTTTTCCTTAATGTATGTTTACTTTTCTCAAATATGAGGTAAGGAGACTCCCAAGGACCTGAATCAATCCTGATAATTGACATTGTTTTGAAAAGTTAACCTACCCGCATTATGTAGCAGAAGAAAGTTCTATAATACTGAGATCAGATTATATTAATTTTCTAATTTAACTAACTTCCCTTCATTTTTTTCCCTGAATTAATTAATATAATGGTAGAAGTTGTCATAGATATTGGTCACCAGATGTCATTGATAAGATGTGTGCATTTTACACAGGGTGAAATTTTTCAGGATTTGACGTGATTTAACAACAAAAAAATGAAATTGTGCTCCTACTGGTAATGTCCCTGGGAGCCCAGAGGGTGCCCCCCAGACAGAGTACACCCCACCCATGAGTATTCTTTATTCACCTTGGTAGGAGGGTTAGCATGTTTGTTTCTTTTGCTGTAGATGTAAGAGCACAAGAAAGAAATAACTTTTTTTGTCCCTTGAAACCATCAGATTGCCTCTCTGCAAAAGAGCTAATCTTTAATGTCTTCCCTGCTGTATATCATTATCCCATGTCCTGACATAGAAAATTCTTTGGGGAGATTTGAAAGCTAAAATTTCTAAGTGTTTTCCTCATTGTCTGGTCCAGTCAGTGCTGCTCACTCTCATGGCCATTGAGTGGTAATTTTCCATCCTAACCTCAGTGTGGTAATTTTCGTCTACTGTTCTCACAGTAGAAACTCTTTCTCCCCTCCTGCTTTATTCAGTGTTTAATCACCTACCATTGGTCTGGTAACACCATCAGTACTGTTGTTCTGAAGGCCATTCGTTTAAATAGACATCAGTACTTCATCATTCACCATTTTATAAAATTTAAACTATAGCTAACTCTATATTTATGCTGCTATATATTTATTTTAGGTAAGTATATATTAAATAACTATATTTATTTTAGCAACTGGAATTTTCTACTACTTGGCTATGTGTTTTATTTGACTAACACATAGGATATGACTTTAAGGGAGAAGGGACATCTCTTGCCATTTGGTATAACTTTGGGGAACTAATGTTATTTGGGCATTTTTATTTTATTAACATTTTAAGGCCTACAGGTTATTTAAGAGCAATTAAAAATCATTATTCCTCACTCAGGAGAAACAGTATGCAGCTTAAAAATAAAAACACTATCATTTAAGGATTAGAAACTGAGTAGAGACATATGCTATTGAAAAGGGAAATACTTAATGATCATTGTATAATACATTTTTTTTTGTAGGGTGCTAGAACTAACAACATAAAGTTTTAAGTTTATATTTTTACCTTTCTTAAAAAGGTAAAGTTATGCTTTAAAAGTGAATAAGAAGTTTATATTTTTACCTTTCTTAAAAAGGGCAAGTTATGCTTTAAAAGTGAATAAGAAGGGAAATTGTAAAAGTCAGTATGGAAGGGTAAGGAGCAACAAAGAGATATAAAGCCCTTCATCAGCTACACATACCAGTGCTGGCTGCCAGGGAAGTAACTGGGGAAGTCAGGGAAGATGGAAAGCTCCACTTACAAAGGTGACACACTGCCGAGTAAAGGGAGATGCTTCCTAAACTGAGAGCGCTATGGTTTCTGCTCAGGAACAGCTAGAAAGAGCACCATTCCAAACTCAACAAGGAAAAAGCCAGAAAAACAGCAAGCACGCGATCTTTTATGAACCCATCAGAGTGCTGAGGTTACAGAGCGCCAACAGGTCTCAAATTGAAGGTGGGCCACACACTCAGGGAGAAGAACAAGCGAACCCTGGAGTGTGGTGCACTGGCTAGCTGAGTCAAGTCACTTGCAAGAGACTGGCCATCTCAGGCACAACACAGGGAAGGCGAGAAGCTGAAAGTGGGCGGATACTGAATAAAAATGTTCTCTAGCAAGCCAGCTACCACTTGAAGCACTAAGTATCACTCCAGGCATTTGAGAACTGTAACCCACTGAGTAAAACTATAGCACCACAGACCTCCAGTTAGGCCTAAAACTTAATTAGGGTAGCACAAACACAGACCCAGCATAAGGAAAGATACACGCAGTCTGCTCTGTCCTATACCATTGTTCAATTTTCAGTTGTGAAACTTATGAAAAGCCAAGGAAATAACTCCCAAGAGACAAAGCAGTCATCAGAACAAGAGTCAGATATGACACAGATATTGGAACTATCTAACAGAGAATTTAAAATAACTATGACTCATACATTAATGGCTTTAATGGACAAAGTAGGCAGCATGCAAAACCACATGGGTAATCACAGTACAGAGAAGGAACATAAAAGGAAGGATCCAGTGGAGATATTAGAAATGCTAGAGGTGAACATATGCTTTTGCTAGGCATCCAACACTACCAAGAAAAGAATCACTAAACATGAAAATAGAGATAGATAATTACACGAGCTGAAACAGAGAAAGAAACATACAAAATAGAGCATCTAAGAATTTTGGGACAATGATCTAACAAGAGTAAGTGGAATCCTAGAAGAAATACTTGAAGAAATAATGGCTAAGAATATCCTCCAGATCCAGAGAACATCGAGTAACATAAATACAAAGAAAAAAAAGGAAAGACAAAGAAAAGACAAGGAAAAAACTAATCAAAAGCTAAAAAACACCACACTCTTGGGCATACCATATTAAAACTTCTGAAAACAAAACCAGAGTATCTTGCAGGCAGGCAGCCAGAGATAAAAAGATAGATTACAGACAGAGAAACAAATGTAAGAATTACAGCAGACATTTCTTAAGAAACCATGCATATGAGAAGACAAAAGATTAACATCTTCAAAGAAATATTAATGCAGAATTCTGTACCTAGTGGAAAGTATCTTTTAGAAATGAGGGAGCTATAAAGATTTTCCTAACAACCATGGGAATTTATTGCTAGCAGACCCATTCTATAAGAAATGCTAAAGGAATTTCTAAAGGTGGAAGGAATATGATACCAGACATAAGACATGGATGTTCACAAAGAAATGAAAAGCACTGGAAATGGAATTAACGAAGATAAAATGAACTTTATTTTTTATTTACTTTTAATTGCTTTAAAAGATAATTTTCTAAAGCAAAAATAGTCTTCTACATTTACAGCATATGTAAAAATACTGCAAACTGGAAGGGAGGTATTGGGAATATACTGTTGTAAAATCATTAGCTCTACTTGAAGAAGTATATTATTTGTAGGAAGAAACTGATTCCTTAGAGATATGTATTGTGAACTTTAGGACAATTATTAGAAAAGTTTTTAAAGAAGCACAATAATGTCAGTAAAGGAGATAAAATGGAATGTAAAACATTTAATGCAAAATGAGGCAGAAAAGGAGGAAAAAAGAAGCAGACCTACCCCAGATCAAATAAATGGAAAATACCTAGCAAGATGGTATATTTTAATCCAGCTATATCAGTAATTACATTAAATGTGAATGATCTCAGTACACCAGTTAAAACACTGAAACTATCAAATTGGATGGAAAAACAAGAGGCAGCTGCATGGTGTCTACAAGAACTTATTTTGAAAATAGGTTAGCAAAAGGTCAGAATGATTATACCCTGCTAACAAGAATCAAAAGAAAATTGAGAAGCTGTACTGAGTCAGAATAGTCTTCAGAACAAGGAGCATTATCAGGGTTTCAGAGGCATATTGAATAATGACAAATGGGTTGAATCTCTGAATATATAATGATTTGTATAATGTATAAATGTTTATGCACCTACCATTATAGAGCTTCAAAATACATGAAGCAAAAACTGATGAAAAAAAAAACCTTCAAAGAGAAATAAATCCACAGTGATAGTTGGAAAATGCAGCACACTGTAATTGATAAAGGAAGTAGACAAAAAATTGATACACAGAAGACCTGGACAACACTATCAAGATTGACCTAATTGGCATTTATGGAACATACCAGTCAACCACATACTACATATTTTTCTCAAGGGCACATGGAACCTACACCAAAATAGACAATATTCTGGGCCATAATACAAACCTTAGCAATTTGTAAAGAATAGAAATCATAACAAAGAATATGCTCTGACCTAACAAATTATAAACTAGAAATCAGTAACAAGAAAAGTAGAAAATCCCCACGTGTTTGGCAATTAAATAGCACACCTCTAAATAACCCACAGGTCAAAAAGGAAATCTCAGGGGAAATAAAAACATTTTGAACTGAGTGAACTGAAAAGACTACATAACATTGGTGGGATGCAGCTAAAGCAATGCGTAAAGGGAAATATATAACATTGAGTGTTTGTTGGAAAAAGAAGAAAGGTCTCAAATCAGCGGTCTCAGCTTCCATAAGAAATGAGAGAAAAGCAAATTAAATCCAAAGTAAACAGAAGGAAAGAAAGAATAAAGACTAGATATCAGTGGAACTGAAAACTGTAGAGAAAATTAATGAAATCAAAAGGTAATAAAAATAAAATTAACAAACTTTTATACTGAACAACAACAAAAAAAAGAAGACACAAATTGCCAACATTAGGAATGAAAGACCCCAATAGATGTTAAAGGGATTACAAACAACTCTGTCCCCATAGATTTGACAACTTAGAAGAAATAGACCAATTACTGGAAAAAAAGAAACTATTAAAAGTCAATGAAGAAGAAATAGATAACTAGAATAGGTGTATCTATTAAAAAAATTAATTTGAAATTTAAAACCTTCTCAAAAGGAAACTACAGGCAAAAAAGGTTTCACTGGAGAATTATATCAAACATCTAAGGAAGTAATAATACCAGTTCTACATAATCTTTTCCAGAAAACAGAAGAGAAAGGGACTTCCACACTAATTTTTTATGAGCCCATTATTATTCTAATACTAAAACAAAATTAAAGACTACAGGAAAACTACAGATCAGTATTCCTCATTAACATATTTGCAAAATCCCCAGTTATGGATATTAGCAAATTGAATCCAACAATGTATAAAAGACAAATTTATCACAACCAAGTATGATTTATCCTAGGAATGCAAGGCTCACTCAATATTTGAAAACCAATCACTTTGATTCACCATATTAACATAATAAAGACAAACTATGGTTATTTCAATAGATGTAACAAAATTCCACATCTGTGCATAATAAAAACTTTCAAAAATAAGAAATAAAAAAGGAATTTCCTTAACAAAAAAGACATCTACAAAAACCTACAACTAACATACATGCTTAAGGGTGAGAATTATGCTTTCACCTGAACTTTGAGAACAAGCAAAGGATATCCACCCACTGCTTCTTTTTAACATCAAACTGGCATTCCTAGCTGGTGTACTTAGCAAGAAAAAGAAATAAAAAGCATGCAAATTGGAAAGGAAGAAATAAAACACTATTCACAGATAACATGACTGTCTACAAGAAAAATCCTAAGGAATCTGCAAAAAATATAATTTTTTCAAGGTCACAAGATACAAGGTCTATATAAAAGCAATTAAGTTTCTATGTACTAACAAGGAACAATTGGAAAAAGAACTTTTTAAAAACTACCAAAAATCCAAAAATACTTAGATGTAGATCTAAAAAAATATGTGCAATATTTTACATAGGTAGAAAACCACTGAACAGTGATGGAAGAAAAAGTTTTTAAGTACTTAAATAAATGGAAAGATTATATCATGTTCATAGTTTGGAATATTCAATATTGTTAAGAGGTCAGTTCTCCCCAATTTGATCTATACATTCAATTTAATTCCAATGAAACACTTAGCAGGATATTTTAATACCTGTTATCAAACTGATTCCCAAACTTATATGCCAAAAAAAGGAATTAAAATAGCCAAAACAATTTTGAAAGAGAAGACAATATTGGACTCACACTTCATGATTTCAAAACTTACTGTGAAGCTACAGTAATTAAGACAGTGTGATATTGGTGAAAGGATAGGTCACTGGAACACAGTAGAGAATCCCACAATAGACCTGCAGAAATATAGTCAAGTTTTGACAGAGGTACAAGCTTAAGGCAATGGACAAAAAATGGAGTCTTTCCAACAAATGCTGGTAGATGATTAGACATCCATATTTGTAAAAAAATGAACCTCAATACATATATCACATGTTATATAAAATTAATTTAAAATTGATCTCAGACCTACATGTAGAACTTAACAAACTTATAGAAAGAAACGTAGAAAATCTTTGTAATCTTAGGTTTGGCAAAGAGGTTTTAGATATGACATCAAAAGCATGATCCATAAGAGAAAAAAGCTGATAAATTGGACTTTATCAAAATTAAAAACTTCTCTTTGAAAGACATTGGTAAGACAATGAAAAAGTGAAATATTTACAAATTATATATACAATAAAGAATTTGTACCCAAAATTTATAAAGAAAATTCAGCAAGACAGTTCAATTTAAAAAATCAAGATATCTGAGCATTTTTTCACTCAAGATACAGAAATGGCAAATACTAAACACTCAGTCTCGTTAGTTATAAGGAAGTTAAAAGCATGCTGAGATGCCTATAAGAATCCCACCTATTAAAATAGCTAAAATTAAAAAAAAATCTGGCAGTAACAAGTTCTAGCAAGAATGCAGAGTAATCAGAACTCCCACATGTTGCGAACGGTAATGTAAAATTATACAGCCACTTTGGGAAAGTTTGGCAGTTTCTTATAAAGTTAAACATACTCTCCCCCATGAAAAATTATATGCTAACTGGATAACCAAGAAGAAACGGACAACTTTCACGAAAAATACAACCTTCCAAGGCTGACCCAGGAAGAAACAGAAAATCTGAATAGACCAATTACCAGCAAAAAATTGAATTGGTAACAAAAAACTACCTAAGAACAAAATTCCTGGACCAGATAGTTTCACTGCTGAATTTTATCAGACATTTAGTGAAGACCTAATACCCATCCTCCTTAACGTTTTCCAAAACGTAGAAGAGGAGTGAATACTCCCAAACTCATTCTACAAGGCGAGCATCACTCTAATACCAAAACCAGGCAAAGACACCACAAAAAAAGAAAATTACAGCCAACATCCCTGATGAACATAGATGCAAAAATACTCAACAAAATATTAGCAAACTAAATTAAAAACTACATCAAAAAGGTCATCCATCAGGATCAAGTAGGATTTATTCCAGGGATGCAAGGATGGTACAACATTCAAAAATCCATCATCATCATCCACCACATCAACAAAAAGGACAAAAAGCACATGGTCATCTCCATAGATGCTGAAAAAGCATTGGACAAAATTCAACATCCACTCATGATAAAAACTCTCAACAAAATGGGTATAGAGGGCAAGTACCTCAACATAATAAAGGTCAAATATGACACACCCACAGCCAACACCATACTTAACAGCGAGAAGCTGAAAGCTTTTCCTTTAATATCCGGAACAAGACAAGGATGCCTACTCTGCACGCTTCTATTCAACAAAGTTTTGGAGGTCCTAGCCACGGCAATAAGACAACACAAAGAAATAAAAAGCATCCAGATTGGCAAAGAAGAAGTTAAACTGTCCCTGTTTGCAGATGACATGGAACTGTACATAAAAAACCCTAAAGAATCCGCACCAAAACTACTAGATCTCATATCTGAATTTAGCAAAGTTGCAGGATACAAAATTAATACACAGAAATCTGTTGCATTCCTATACACTAATGATGAACTAGCAGAAAGAGAAATCAGGAAAACAATTCCATCACAATTGCATCAAAAAGAATAAAATACCTAGGAATAAACCTAACCAAGGAAGTGAAAGACCTGTGCTCTGAAAACTACAAGACACTTATGAGAGAAATTTAAAAAGATACTAACAAATGGAAACACATCCCGTGCTCACGGATAGGAAGAATTAATATTGTCAAAATGGCCATCCTGCCTAAAGCAATTGACAGATTCAATGCAATCCCTATCAAAATACCAACAGCATTCTTCAGTTACCTAGAGCAAATAGTTCTAAAATTCATGTGGAACCACAAAAGACCCCAAATAGCCAAAGCAATCCTGAGAAGGAAGAATAAAGCAGGGGGGATTATGCTCCCTGACTTCAAGCTCTACTACAAAGCCACAGTAATCAAGACAATTTAGTACTGGCACAAGAATAGACCCATAGACCAATGGAACAGACTAGAGAGCCCTGATATAAACCCAACCATATATGGTTAATTAATATACGATGAAGGAGCCCTGGATATACAATGGGGAAATGACAGCCTCTTCAACAACTGGTGTTGGCAAAACTGGACAGCTACATGCAAGAGAATGAAACTGGATTATTGTCTAACCCCATACACAAAAGTAAACTCAGAATAGATCAAAGACCTGAATGTAAGTCATGAAACCATAAAACTCTCAGAAGACAACATAGGCAAAAATCTCTTGAATATAAACATGAGCAACGTTTTCCTGAACGCATCTCCTCAGGCAAGGGAAACAAAATCAAACAATGAACAAATGGGACTACATCATGCTAAAAAGCTTCTGTACAGCAAAGGACCATCAGCAGAACAAAAAGGCATCCTACAGTATGGTAGAATATATTTGTAAATGACAAATCCGACAAGGGGTTAAAGTCCAAAATATATGCAGACCTCACTGCCTCAACACCCAAAAAGCAAATAACTCTATTAAAAAATGGGTAGAGGATCTGAACAGACACTTCTCCAAAGAAGAAATTCAGATGGCCAACAGGCACATGAAAAGATGCTCCACATCACTAATTATCAGGGAAATGCAAATTAAAATCACGATGAGATATCACCTCAGACCAGTTAGGATGGCCAACATAGAAAAGACTAGGAACAACAAATGCTGGTGAGGATGCGGAGAAAGGGGAACCCTCCTACACTGCTGGTGGGAATGTAAGCTAGTTCCACCACTGTGGAAAACAATATGGAGGTTCCTCAAAAAACTAAAAATAGAAATACTATTTGACCCGGGAATCCCACCCAAAGAATACAACTTCTCAGATTCAAAAAGACATATGCACCCCTATGTTTATTGCAGCACTATTTACAATAGCCAAAATATAGAAGCAACCTAAGTGTCCATCAGTAGATGAATGTATAAAGAAGATGTGGTACATAAGCACAATGGAATACCATTCAGCCATAAGAAAGAAACAAATCCTACCATTTGCAACAATATGGATGGAGCCGGAGGATATTATGCTCAGTGAAATACTGCAGGTGGAGAAAGACAGGTGCCAAATGATTTCCCTCATTTGTGAAGTATAACAATGAAGCAAAACTGAAGGAACAAAATAGCAGGAGACTCAAAGAATCCAAGAAGGAACTAGTGGTTTCCAAAGGGGAGGGGTGTGGGAGGGCGGGTGTGGAGGAAGGGAGAAGTATTATGTTTGAGTACACATGGTGTGGGGATCAAGGGGAAAACTGTAGCACAGAGAGGGCAAATAGTGAATCTGTGGCATCGTACTACACTGATGGACAGTGACTGCATTGGGGTATGGGTTGGGACCTGATAATATGGGTAAATATAGTAACCACATGGTTTTTTCATGTGAAACCTGCATAAGAGTGTATATCAATAATACCTTAATAAAAAAAGATGTTTGCCTAAAATAAATAAATAAATAAATAACAGCGGTATCCCAGTTTCAAAAGGACATATGCACTCCTATGTTTATCACAGCACTATTTACAATAGCCAAGAAATGGAAGCAACCTAAGTGTGCATCAGTAGATGAATGGATAAAGACGATGTGGTACATATATACAATGGAATGTTATTCAGCCATAAGAAGAAAACAAATTCTACCATTTGCAGCAACATGGATGGAGCTAGAGGGTGTTATGCTCAGTGAAATAAGCCTGGCAGAGAAAGACAAGTATCAAATGATTTCACTCTTCTTTGGAGTATAAGAACAAAGCAAAAACTGAAGGAACAAAACAGCAGCAGTCTCACAGAACCCAAGAATGGACTAAAAGTTTCCAAAGGGATAAGGACTGGGGAGAGTGGGTGGGAAGGGAGGGAGAAGAGGAATAAGGGGCATTACGATTAGCACACATAACATAGGGTGGGGCCACAGGGAAGGCAGTATAGCACAGAGAAGACAAGTAGTGACTCTGTAGCATCTTTCTACACTGATAGACAGTGACTGTAATGGGGTGTGGGGGGGACTTGATAATGGGGGGAATCTAGTAACCACAGTGTTGCTCATGTGATTGTATATTAATGATACCAAAAATTTTTTTAAAACCATACTCTCCTCATATGACTCAGCAATTCCATTCTTGTTTATTTAACCAACTGAAATAAAAATTCAAGTTCACATAAAAACCTGTCTGTGAATGTTATTTACACTTTATTCAAACTGGCCATACCTTGAAAACAACCAACATGTCAGTCAGCAGGTGAATGGATAAACTGGTACATTCATACAATGGGATATGACTTAGCAATTAAGAGAAATTAACTTGATTCATACAGCAAAATAGGTGTTTCTTAAGTGCACTTTGCTAAGTGAAATAAGCCAGGGTCAAAAAGGTTACATATTATATGATTCCATTCTTGAAAAGCTTCCTTCTGGAATGCTATAGATCCAGAAAATATCAGTATTTGTTGAGGTTGGGGGAATGAGTTGATTATAAAGGAGCGCTAGAGGGAAATTATTGAATAATGGAAATGTTCTTTTGTTCCTCTGGTTGTGGATACACAACTTTGTGGATTTGTTAAAATCCATCGATCTGTACACCTCATCCCACCCCAGCATATAGAGATACCCAAGATGATATACAGGCTGTGACAGCGGAATCTAACTGTATTACAAATGAATAGTATAAATGTACCAAAGGGGGTGGGGGAAAAAGGAGCTGTGTGGCTTTGTAAATCTGTGTTTTGTAACTGAATACACTAGGAACACATACAAAATATGAATGTACACAAACACTGTAGTCAAATTGATAACTTGTTTCTCACCAGAGCATGGTGCCTTCTGAAACTAATTGCACAGTAGGGTTGAACAAGTAGATACATACATTGTAGGTAAGAATAACCAGATTCATCACTATCTGGAGAGAGAAGTTACAAGAGGGAATGCTGAAATTAACTTGTGCTGGATTGGAGTTAAAGGTGTCAGCATGAACTCATGCCTTTCTGTTGGATGGATGGATGGATGGATGGACAGAAAGACAGACAAGGATCAGTGTGTATACATAACATGTACTTGTTTTTTTCATTGAGAGGACCTACAAGGCGGTCCTTGGAGAAACTGAAAATTGCTATTACAATTCCACAGTAGTCATTATACTTTTTCCTTAAGCTTACAAACTGCTGTATGTCAATTATAACTGAAAACGGAAAGAGAAAAAAGAATTCCACAGTGGTAATTGCTGCAGGGAATACCCTCCAATGAATGCTAAAATTTAGATGAAAGATATTTTTAAATTGTGAAGATACATATGTATTTTATATATATAATATATAAGTTAACATTTTTAAGTGTACCATTTGGTAGCATTAAGTATCTTCACATTTTGTGTAACCAGTAAGTGAAAATGTAAAGAAAATAGGATATTTGCATGGTCTCAAAGTATTCTGTTAAAACACTTATTGTTTACATCATTTATTACATTGTAGAATAGTAACTTCACATAGAAGAAACCCAGCAGACACCACCTTAAGTCAAGGCTGACCAGCAGTGATGAAACCGATCAGCATCATGTGCCCCGTGGTGTGATGCCCCGAGCAGGGCTCAGCACCTTGATTGTCATCTTCCCCAGGTGCATAGCCTCAACCTAATCATGAGGAAACATCAGAGAAATGCAAGTTGTGGGGCATTTCTACAAAATTCCTGTCCTGTACCCTTCAAAAGTGTCAACATCATGAAAGACAAAGACTAAGGAGATGCTGACAACTTAATGCAGCATGAGGTCCTGGATTGGATCCTGGAACCAAAAATGACACTTAATGGAAAAATTGGTGAAGTCTAAGTAGACTGTAGTTCATTTAGCAGCCTACCACTGTTAATTCCTTAGTTCATTTTATTATCGTCATGTAAGGTGTTATATTAGTGGAAGGTGGGTGAAGGGTATAATCTTTGTAAACTCTTTGTTTAAAAATATTTGTAAGGTAAGCAGTCATTCTTTCATAATTCCTCCTTAAAGTAGAGGAGCCTTCTGGAAGCAGCTAAAATAACCTTTATTAATTACAACAGTAGCTAATATTTCTCACTCAACCTCTCAACAATTTTACCTTCCTTGAAATAGTTTCCATCCTTGCTTTCTGGGCCCTGGGCCTTGCAGGAGCTCTCTGCCTTTCTGATGCTCTGTGCAGTTTCCTTTACTGGCTCATTCCTCTCTACAAAAAGTTTACATTCTTCAGTGAGCCAGCCTGAGGCCTTTTTCTCTCTATACCTCTGCTATCCCATAGGGTAACACTAGCCACACCTGTTGGTTTAAATTCAAATTAGTTACAAATAAAATGTAAAATGTAGTTCCTCAGTTGTGCTAGCCTCATTTCAAGCACTTCAGTGCTATGCATGGGATTAGCAGCTACCACCTTGGGCAGTGCAGGAAAGAATGATTCTGTCATCACAGAAAGTTCTGTTGGACACAAGTTCAACATGGCAGTACTATGTGTGTTACATAGCAACACATAAGTGCTGTGTCTGGTTGCCCCGCCCCTCGTGATGCCAAGATCTCAGTTGTAGAGGTAGTGTCAGCTCGACATTGTGAAGTTCCCCATCAATCTTTCACTTAATAGTTTCATTCCATGGTAATCTTTGCCTGAAACATTATGTAATCATATGATCATGTAATCATTCTATGTGGATATCATTCTATATCAGTGCATTTAAATCTGAGCTCATTTTTAATAGTTCCATGATATTTTATTGAATGTATATCCTAAATACCATGATTTAATTTTGCTGAGTAGGTACCTGTTGCTAAGTATGTTTTTTTAATTGTATATCCTTTCATTTTCTTTCAGATGAGCAGAGGACCTTTTCTTCCTTCCAGACATTGAAAAATAATAACGTGTACACTGAGTCTTATGAGGATTTGAGAAAAGAGCAGCATAGCCCATCCTATCAGCAAATAAACTGTATTGATAGTGTTATCAGGTATCAGTTTTGACCATGTGTTAGTTTTTCCAAAAGCATATGTTATCATTGTGGAAACTATATCATTTTTTATAGCTGTTAATCTTGATTTTTCACTATAAATCAGTAGATACATATGGAGTGCTTCGTACATACGGTTCATAATCAATTGAATATTTTGGGGGATGCAAAAATTCGAAGATGCATCCCTTCTTTGAAAGAACTATGGTATAGTTGAGGAGACAAGATCCTGATCGTAAAAATTAAATGTTGCGATTTAAAGGTCAGTTCACGACCATAGTACAAGAGATGTAACAATACAGTGGTCAGGGAAGACTCCATCAAAGAAAAAAACACGGAGCACCCCAAACGGAAATGGTGTGAGAAAAGCAAAAAGGTGGGATATTGCAAAGTTAGGAATATGTGACCTAATCATGTTTTGCAGATACCTGAAGAGCTACAGCATTCCAGCTTTGAAAAGAAAGTGTATATCCTGTACCAATACAACTTCATCCTCAGAAGAAGACAGACCAAACCTCAAGGCAGATGATGTTCAAGCATTGCAAGGTAACAGCATGCCCTTCTTGATTAGATAAAAAGAATAATTACAAAGCCACACTTTACATTTTTCTTTAAATTTTTTCTTTAATTATCTCATTGTAATCTCAAATAAGCCTAGTTTGTTATTGCCTCTTTCTGGCCAGTAGGTTTTAATTTGTCAGTTATAAACATCTGTAAATTATTTGGGTCTCTAGTATAAATTTCCTGTTGGGAACTTTGAATCTTCTCTGTTGATTTCTCTTACCCCACCAGCTATTCCTCAGATCCCAGCCATACCTAAACCAGAAATGCTCTCTAACAGACAGTCTACGGACGCTGAAGGAGGAGCTCCGTGGACCCTGTCCACCGCGGCCCTGAGCCCGGGGTCTGGCATGAGCCAGTGCAGTTACAGCAGCACCATTGTTCACGCCCCTCCGCCAGAGCCAGGTACCACATTACCTTTTCCTTAAAAATGTGCTCAACACTAAATACGCTATTATGAGAAAACAGAAGTCTAGAATAACTTCTAAAGTAGAACTATTTTTTCCTTTCTTTAACACAGTTAAAATATTTTAGGAAATATCATGTTTACTTGATTACATATTTGGACTTACTTCTCAGTTATGTCATTTGTCACTCAGATCAGCTGATACATTGACAACTTAGACCTGATAGAGGGGAGTAAGCCCTCAATGGGTGTTAGGCATTACTACTGCAGTTCTTGATGGGGACTACATTAGGTCACTTTGTTGCTGACCTTGAAAGAAGGTGTCTGTTTCAAACTTCCACCGTACTTTTTTTTTTATTATGAAGGTTTCACAAAAAAAAAAAACAATGTGGTGACTACTTTTACCCATATTATCAAGTCCACATCCATATCCCAATGCAGTCACCATCTTTCACTGTAGTAAGAAGCCACAGATTCACTATTTGCCTTCTCTGTGCTACAGTCTTCCCCGTGACCCCCATACCATGTGTACTAAACATAATACCCCTCAATCCCTTCTCCTTCGCTCCCGACCCACATTCCCACACCCCTCCCCTTTGATAACCACTAGTTCCTTCTTGGAGTCTCTGAGTCGGCTGCTATTTTGTTCCTTCAATTTTGCTGTGTTGTTATACTCCATAAATGAGGGAAATCATTTGGCACTTGTCTTTCTCTGCCTGGCTTATTTCACTGAGCATAATATCCTCTGGCTCCATCCATGTTGTTCAAATGGTAGGATTTGTTTCTTTCTTATGGCTGAATAATATTCCATTGTGTATATGTACCAAATCTTCTTTATACATTCATCTGCTGATGGACACTTAGATTGCTTCCATATCTTGGCTATTGTAAATAGTGCTGCAGTAAACATAGGGGTGCATATGTCTTTTTGCATCTGAGAAGTATTCTTTGGGTAAATTCCCAGGAGTGGGATTCCCGGGTCAAATGGTATTTCTATTTTTAGTTTTTTGAGGAACCTCCATATTGCTTTCCACAATGGTTGAACTAGCTTACATTCCCACCAGCAGTGTAGGAGGGTTCCCCTTTCTCTGCATCCTCGCCAGCGTTTGTTGTTCTTAGTCTTTTGGATGGTAGCCAAAAGTGAGAGGTGATATCTTATTGTGTGCGGTGATATCTCATTGTGGTTTTAATTTGCAATTCCCTGATTATTAGTGATATGGAGCATCTTTTCATGTGTCTGTTGGCCATCTCAATTTCTTCTTCGGAGAATTGTCTCTTCATATTCCCTAATAGGGTTATTTGCATTTTGGGTGTTGAAGTCTGTGAGTTCTTTATATACTTTGGATGTTAATCCCTTGTGGGATATGCCATTTATAAATATATTCTCCCATATTGTAGGATGTCTTTTTGTTCTGTTGATGGTGTCCTTTGCCATACAGATGCTTTTTAGTTTCATGTAATCCCATGTGTTCATTTTTGCTTTTGTTTCCCTTGCTTGAGGAGATGCATTCAGGAAGAAGTTGCTCATGCTTATATTCAGGAGATTTTTGCCTATGTTCTCGTCTAAGAGTTTTATGGTTTCATGACTTACATTCAGGTCTTTGATCCATTTTTAGTTTACTTTTGTGTATGGGGTTAGACAATAATCCAGTTTCATTGTCTTGCATGCAGCTGTCTAGTTTTGCCAACACCAGTTGTTGAAGAGGCGGTCATTTCCCCATTGTATGTCCATGGCTCCTTTATCATATATTAATTAACCATATATGGTTGGGTTTATATCAGGGCTCTCTAGTCTGTTCCATTGGTCTATGGGTCTGTTCTTGTGCCAGTACCAAATTGTCTTGATTACTGTGGCTTTGTAGTAGAGTTTGAAGTTGGGAAGCGTAATCCCCTCCCCACCTTTATTCTTCCTTCTCAGGATTGCTTTGGCTATTTGGTTTTTTTTGTGGTTCCATATGAATTTTAGAACAATTTACTCTAGTTCGTTGAAGAATGCTGTTGGTATTTTGATAGGAATTGCATTAAATCTGCAGGCTGCTTTAGGCAGGACGGCCATTTTGACAATATTGATTTGTCCTATCCATGAGCACAGGATGTATTTATATTTATAGGTATCTTCTTTAATTTCTCTCATGAGTGTCTTGTAGTTTTCAGAGTACAGGTCTTTCACTTCCTTGGTTAGGTTTATTCCTAGGTATTTTATTCTTTTTGATGCAATTGTGATGGAATTGTTTTCCTGATTTCTCTTTCTGCTAGTTCATTGTTAGTATATAGGAATGCCACAGATTTCGTATATTGATTTTGTATCCTGCAACTTTGCTGAATTCAGATATTAGATCTAGTAATTTTGGAGTGGATTCTGTAGGGTTTTTTATATACAATATCATGTCATCTGCTAACAGGACAGTTTAACTTCTTCCTTGCCAATCTGGATGCCTTTTATTTATTTACTTATTTTTTTTTTTTATGAGAACAGAACTCAGCAGTCTGAGGATTCTTGCTCTCGTAAATGAATATTTGATGACCACTTTTGTACTGTATCAAACTATTTGAATTCATTCATTGTTATCTACTTTATTTAGTGATTTATTCTTTATTTTTTTATTTTTTTACAATTTATTTTGGTATCATTAACCTACAGTTACATGTGCAATATTATGGTGATTAAACTACCCCCTTCATCAGGTCCCCCCCACCAACCCCATTACAGTCACTGTCCATCAGCGTAGTGAGATGCCATAGAGTCACTACTTGTCTTCTCTGAGTTGTACAGCCCTCCCCGTACCCCCGCTACCTTACGTCTGCTAATCGTAATACCCCTTTTACCCTCTTATCCCTCCCTTCCCACCGTTCTTCCCCAGTCCCTTTCCCTTTGGTAACTATTACTCCGTTCTTGGGTTCTGTGAGTCTGCTGCTGTTTTGTTCCTTCAGTTTTTTTCTTTGTTCTTATACTCCACATATGAGTGAAATCATTTGATACTTGTCTTTTTTGGCTTGGCTTATTTCACTGAGCATAATACCCTCTAACTCCATCCATGTTGTTGCAAATGGTAGGATTTGTTTTCTTCTTATGGCTGAATAATATTTCATTGTGTATATGTACCACATCTTCTTAATCCATTCATCTACTGATGGACACTTAGGCTACTTCCATTTCTTGGCTATTGTAAATAGTGCTGCAATAAACATAGGGGTGCATCTGTCTTTTTGAAACTGGGTTGCTGCGATCTAAGGGTAAATTCCTAGGAGTGGGATTCCTGGGTCAAATGGTATTTCTATTTTGAGTTTTTTGAGGAACCTCCATACTGCTTTCCACAGTGGTTGAACTAATTTGCATTCCCACCAGAAGTGTAGGAGGGTTCCCTTTTCTCTACATCCTCGCCAACATTTGTTGTTGTTTGTGTTTTGGATGTTGGCCATCCTCACTGGTGTGAGGTGATATCTCATTGTGGTTTTAATCTGCATTTCTCTGATGACCAGCGATGTGGAGCATCTTTTCATGTGACTGTTGGCTATCTGAATTTCTTCTTTAGAGAAGTGTCTATTCATGTCCTCTGCCCATTTCTTAATTGGGTTATTTACTTTTTGTTTGTTAAGGTGCGTGAGTTCTTTATATATTTTGGATGTCAACCCCTTCTCAGATGCATCATTTATGAATATATTGTCCCATACTGTAGGATGTCTTTTTGTTCTACTGATGGTGTCCTTTGCTGTACAGAAGCTTTTAAGCTTGATATAGTCCCACTTGTTCATTTTTGCTTTTGTTTCCCTTGCCCGGGGGGATATGTTCATGAAGAAGTTGCTCATGTTTATGTCCAAGAGATTTTTGCCTATGTTTTTTTCTAAGAGTTTTATGGTTTCATGACTTACATTCAGGTCTTTGATCCACCTTGAGTTTACTTTTGTGTATGCGGCTAGACAGTAGTCCAGTTTCATTCTCTTACATGTAGCTGTCCAGTTTTTCCAACACCAGCTGCTGAAGAGGCTGTCATCTCCCCATTGTATATCCAAGGCTCCTGTATCAAATATTAATTGGCTGTAAATGTTTGGGTTAATGTTTGGATTTCCTATTCTGTTCCACTGGTCTGTGGGTCTGTTTTTGTGCCAGTACCAAATTGTCTTGATTACTGTGGCTTTGTAGTAGAGCTTGAAGTCAGGGAGCGTAATTCCCCCTGTTTGATTCCTCCTTCTCAGGATTGCTTTGGCTATTCGGGGTCTTTTCTGATTCCATATGAATTTTAGAATTATTTGTTCCAGTTCATTGAAGAAAGCTGTTGGTAGTTTGATAGGGATTGCGTTGAATCTGTAGATTGCTTTACGTAGTATAGCCATTTTGACAATATTTATTCTTCCTAGCCAAGAGCATGGGATGCATTTCCATTTGTTAGTGTCTTCCTTAATTTCTCCTAGGAGTGTCTTGTAGTTTTCAGAGTACAGGTCTTTCACTTCCTTCGTTAGGTTTATTCCTAGGTATTTTATTCTTTTTGATGCAATTGTGAATGGAATTGTTTTTCTGATTTCTCTTTCTGTTAATTCATCGTTAGTGTATAGGAAAGCAACAGATTTCTGTGTGTTAATTTTGTATCCTGCAACCTTGCTGAATTCAGATATTAGTTCCAGTAGTTTTGGAGTGGAGTCTTTAGGTTTTTTATGTACAGTATCATATCATCTGCAAATAGTGACAGTTTGACTTCTTTACCAATCTTGATGCCTTGTATATCTTTGTTTTGTCTGATTGCCGTGGCTAGGACCTCCAGTACTATGTTGAATAACAGTGGAGAGAGTGGGCATCCCTGTCGTGTTCCCGAACTTAGATGAAAGTCTTTCAGCTTCTCGCTGTTAAGTATGATGTTAGCTGTGGGTTTGTTATATATAGCCTTTATGATGTTGAGGTACTTGCCATCTATACCCATTTTGTTGAGAGTTTTAATCATGAATGGATGCTGAATTTTGTCAAATGCTTTTTCAGCATCTATGGAGATGATCATGTGGTTTTTGTTCTTCGTTTTGTTGATGTGGCGGATGATGTTGATGGATTTTCGAATGTTGTACCATCCTTGCATCCCTGGGATGAATCCCACTTGATCATGGTGTATGATCCTCTTGATGTATTTTTGAATTCGGTTTGCTAATATTTTGTTGAGTATTTTTGCATCTACGTTCATCAGGGATATAGGTCTGTAATTTTCTTTTTTGGTGAGGTCTTTGCCCGGTTTTGGTATTAGAGTGATGCTGGCTTCATAGAAAGAGTTTGGAAGTATTCCCTCCTCTTCTATTTTTTGGAAAACTTTAAGGAGAATGGGTGTTACTTCTTCTCTATATGTCTGGTAGAATTCAGAGGTGAATCCATCAGGTCCGGGGGTTTTATTCTTGGGTAGTTTTTTGATTACTGATTCAATTTCGTTGCTGGTGATTGGTCTGTTTCGTTTTTCTGTTTCTTGCTTGTTCAGTCTTGGAAGGCTGTATTTTTCTAAGAAGGTGTCCATTTCTTCTAAGTTTTGCAGCTTGTTAGCATACAGATGCTCATAATATTCTCTTATAATTCTTTGTATTTCTGTGGGGTCTCTCGTTATTTTTCCTTTCTCATTTGTAATTCTGTTTATGTGTGTAGATTCTCTTTTCTGTTAATGAGTCTCGCTCAGGGTTTATCTATTTTGTTTATTTTTTCAAAGAACCAGCTTTGGTTTCATTGATTTTTTCTATTGTTTTATTCTTCTCAATTTTATTTATTTCTTCTCTGATCTTTATTATGTCTCTCATTCTGGTGACTTTGGGCCTCCTTTGTTCTTCTTTTTCCAATTTCAATAATTGTGTCTTTAGACTGTTCATTTGGGAATGCTCTTCCTTCTTTAAATAGGCCTGGATTGCAATATACTTTCCTGTTAGAACTGCCTTCGCTGCGTCCCACAGAAGTTGTGGCTTTGTGTTGTTGTTGTCATTAGTCTCCATATATTCTTTGATTTGTTTTGATTTGGTTGTTAACCCATTGATTAATTAGGAGAATGTTGTTAAGTCTCCATGTATTTGTGAGCCTTTTTGATTTTGTGATCTGAGAAGTTGGTTGGTAGGATTTCAATATTTTTGAAATTACTGAGGTTCTTTTTGTGGCCTAGTATGTGGTCTATTCTGGAAAATGTTCCATATGCACTTGAGAAGAATGTGTATCCTGTTGCTTTTGGGTGCAGAGTTCTGTTGATATCTGTTAGGTCCATCTGTTCTAGTGTGTTGTTCAGTGCCTCTTTGTCTTTACTTATTCTCTGTGTGGTTGATCTATCCTTTGGAGTGAGTGGTGTGTTGAAGTCTCCTAAAATAAATGCATTGTTGTCTATTTCATCCTTCAATTCTGTTAGTATTTGTTTCACATATGTTGGCGCTCCTGTGTTGGGTGCATATATGTTTATAATAGTTATATCTTCTTGTTGGGCTAACCCCTTTATCATTATGTAATGTCCTTCTTTATCTCTTGCTACTTTCTTCGTTTTGAAGTCTATTTTGTCTGACACAAGTACTGCAACACCTGCTTTTTTCTCTTTGTTGTTTGCATGAAATATCTTTTTCCATCCCTTCACTTTTAGTCTGTGTATATCTTTGGGTTTGAGGTGAGTCTCTAGGAAGCAGCATATAGATGGGTCTTGCTTTTTTATCCACTCTGTTACTCTGTGTCTTTTGATTGGTGCATTCAGTCCATTTACATTTAGGGTGATTATTGATAGATATGTACTTATTGCCATTGCTGGCTTTAGATTCGTGGATACCAAAGGTTCAAGGGTTGCCTCTTTACTATCTAAGAATCTAACTTAAC
>JAQQAC010002837.1:5436256-5456628 GCA_029783875.1 Phataginus tricuspis
TCCTATAATGCGAATATTGCTCCGTTTGGAATGGTCACACAGTTCTCTTAATATTCTTTCATTCTTAGAGATCTTTTTATCTCTCTCTGCCTCAGCTTCTTTGTATTCCTGTTTCCTGTCTTGTAATTCCTTGATCGTGTCTTGAACCTGATTCAATCTGCTGTTGAGCCTGTCAGTGGCTTGTCTCATTTCTGCATTGTCTTTCCTCACTTCCCTCACTTCCTCCCTCAGCTCTTGCACATTTTTCTGTAGATCCGTCAGCATGGCTATGACTTTTATTCTGAATTCTTTTTCTGGAAGACTATGCATGTCCATTCCTTCATATTCTCTCTCTGGGGTGGTGTTTGTCTGAAGCTTTGTCTGTATCATATTCTTCTGTCTTCTCATCACTATAGAATTAGTTGTTGGTAGTTGTCACGTATGTCTGCTGGGCTCTTTATGATCACCTCACCCGGTGCCGAGTCCTTTCTCTGGTGTGTCTGACCACCAGAGCTCTGGGGGGGAGGCGCGCTCAGTCCCGCCGAGTCGCAGCTCCTTATCTTATCTGCCTCACCGGCTGCCGAGTCCTCAGGTGTACCTGTACGCTGTGCACTTTCCTGTGTATTCTGGTCTCTCTTTTAGGGATAGTTGTATTTGCTGTGTTTTCGTGAATAAATATAATGTTGAGAGGAATTTTTCTGTCAGTCTGTTCACGTCGCCATCTTCCTGGAAGTTCTCAGTTATTCTTTAGTGAGCATTTTCTCTGTGCCTCAGGTGTCAGAGAGCAGCAGCACATGCGCACTCATACACAGGCGCTCACAGGGCTCCCCAGCTCGTGGTCTGTGGTACCAGTCTAGTCACACTGCCTCCTGGAATGTACACTTCTTTTTCTTTTTTTTTTTGTTAAGGTATCACTGAGACAGGGACTGTGGGTGTAGTCAGAGTAGGGGGAGGGCCTCCGGAAAAAGCAAGCTATAGCAGTCTATTTTAAGTTAACAACTTACCTTTGATCCCTTTGTAAAGTTCAACATTATTCCCCTCCTTGTTTTATGTTTTTGATGTCACCGAATATATCTTTTTATCTTGTATATCCCTTAAATAATTGTTGTATTCATAGTTATTTCTACTATGTCTGTCTTTTAACCTTCACACTAGTTTTATAAGTGATCAATCCACTACTTTTACTATATATTTACCTTTCCAGAAAGATTTTTCACTCATATATTTTATTGTTACTAATGAGTATCCTTTCTTTTCAGCTTAAAGAAGTCCCTTTAACATTTCTTGTAAGGTTGGTTTAGTGGAATGAACTTCTTTAGCTTTATCTGTCCTTCAATTCTGAATAACTTTGCTGAGTATAGTATTCTTGGTTAGAAGGTTTTTTTGTTTTCTTTGAATACTTTGACTATATCATGCGACTCCGTTCTGGCCTGTAAAGTTTCTGCTGAAAAGCCTGCTTATAGTCTTATGGGAGCTCTCTTGTATGTAACAAGTTGTTTTTCTCTTGCTGCCTTTAAGATTCTCTCCTTGTCTTTAACTTTTGACATTTTGATTACAGTGTATCTTGGTATAGGTCTCTTTGGGTTCATCTTGTTTGGAACTTCCTGGACCAGAGCCAGGTGATGTAGAAGTGTTCTCTTGCAGCAGCCAAAAATCAAGGCACCAGACAGGGGTTTATGCTCCTTTGTGGGTGACACTGATTACTATAGTCCCATGGAACTAAGAATGCAGGCTCCCTTGGCCTCCAGAGCTAGGTGGTCAACAGGCATCCCCTGGGCAGCAGCCCCAAAAATTCGGGCACCAGATATGTGTAAAAGCTCCCTTTCAGGAGATACTGGTGCTCTGGATCACAGCAAAGGGATAGAGCAAAGATGGCACCTGCCAGTCTCATGTTCCAGCAGGCTTCTAGATGTGTGTGTTAAATTGGATGCCTGCCCCTCACGCTGATGCTCTAATATAAGCATGTGAGCCTTCTTTACTTAAAGTCTGGGCACAATTGGCTGCCTCTCACCTGGGCCTTAAGGCTAGGGAGTTGGAGCTCATCAACCCTTTACAAGCCATTTCTTAGATCACTGCAGTCTTGTGGGACTTGGGACACAAGCCCTGTTGGTTTTTGAAGTTAAACATTTTGGGGGTTTTTCTCTCAGGTGCAGATCTTAAAAGTTGACATGCTTGATGTGGGGTTTGAACCCCTTTGCTCCTTTGAGAGATGCCCCAGGTTTGAGTTTTCTCCCAGTTGTGGGTCACCCCACTGGGGGTGGGGTTTATAGCAAGATTTTGTCCCAGCCTCTCCCAACTGCTTCAATGTCATTTTCTTCTCATGGCCTGATGTGTAGTTGGCACACAGCCAGCATGTAGTGTTGTGTTTTTTTAAGGTAATTCTTTCATATGTAGCTGTAGGCTCAATGTGTTTATGGGGGGAGGTTAGTTCAAGATATTCCTATGTCATCACTTTGAACCAGGAATCCAAAATTTTAATAAAGAGAAATGAAGGAGTTTCTCACCATCTTTTTCTAGAAACCCTGCAGGTGTTTTAATTGGGATTATATTCAATCTATACATCCATTTTGGGAGAATTGATATCTCAAAAATATAGAGTCCTCTAATCCATGAACCTGGTATGTCTATCCATTTATTTAGATGTTCTTTAATTACTCAGAGGAGTATCTTGTAGTTTTCAGTTTACAGATCTTGCATATCTTTTGTCAGTTTTATCCCTGAGGATTTCATATTGTAAATAGGACTTTTTTTAATATCAATTTCCAGTTGTTTGTTGCTGGCATATAGAAATATAATAGGTTTTTGTGCATTCATCTTTTATTCTACAGCCTTCTAAATCCACTTACTAGTTCTAGTAACTTTTTGTAGATGCCATAGGATTTTTTACATGTATGATCATGTCTGTGAAAATCAGTTTTACTTCTTCCTTTCCAACCTGGATATTTTTAATTTATTTCTCCTGCTTTCTTGAACTGATTAGAACCTCCAATAAATACTGAATAGAATTTGTAAAAGCAGATACTGTGTTTTTCTCAGTCTTGGAGAGAAAACATTAATTATGTTAGCTATAGGTTTTTCATAGATGCCTTTTACCAAATTGAGGATGTTTCCATTTTTAATTTTCTGAGAATTTTTTAAATAAGAAATGGATGTTAGATTTTGTCAAATCTCTGTATCTATTGAAATTATTATAGTAGATTTTTCTTTTTTAGCTTCTTTTCAGTTTGTTGTTATGAATTATGCTTAATTTTTAAATGTTAAAATATCTTTGAATTCCTGGGATAAATCCCAGTTGGTCATAATCCTTTTTATGTAGTGGATTCATTTTGCAAGAATTTTCTACAGAATTTCTAGATCTGTGTTTATGGGGGTACTTTCTAGCTTTGTTTATTTGTTTTTCTTATAATGACTGTCTGGCTTTGGGATCAGGATGATCCTGGCCTTATAGCATGAGTTGTGAAGTTGTTTTCTCCTCAGTTTTCTACAAGGGTTTATGTAGAATTGATATTCTTTCTTTCTTAAATATTTGCTGAAAATCACCAGTGAAGCCATATGAGCTTAGAGTTTTTTGGTCAAGAAGTTTTTAACAACAAATTCAATTTATTTAATAGACATAGGGCTATTCAGGTTTTCTACTTCTTGTTGAATGTACTTGGTTAGTTTGTGTCTTTCAAAGAATTGAGTCTGTATTGCCAAAGTTGTCATATTTATTGGAATAAAGTTGTTAATAATGTTTTCTTTTATCTGTAGACTCTAGTGATAGTCCCTCTGTCACTTCTGAAATTGGTAACTTGTATCTTCTCTTTTTTCCCTGATCTTCTACCTGTAGAGTTTGATCAACTTTATTGCTCTTCTCAAAAAACCAACTTACAGTTTCATTGACTTTCACTATTGGTTTACTGTTTTCTACTTCACTGATTTTATTCTGATCTTTATTATGTCCTTTCTTCTGTTTACTTTTGTCTTGCTCTTTTTCCAGTTTAAAGTGGAAGCTGAAGTAATGGTTTCTGATGTTTTTCTTAACTAATGGATTTTAGTGTGAATTTTCCTTTACCTTTAGTTGCATCCCACACATTGCTATACGTTATGTTTCATTTTCATCATGTTCAAATACTACCAATTAACTCTTTTGATACCTTCTTTGAAACCATTTATGTTATCATATATCTATATATATGTTATCACATATTATGTACTTACCACATATTTGAGGATTTTCCAAAACTCTTTCTGTTACTGATTTCTAATTTAATCCCATTGTGGTCAGAGAAAATACAAACTTCAATTCTTTTAAATTTATTGAGACTTGTTTTATGGTCTATAATATGGTCTATCTTGACAAGTATTCTGTATACACTTGAAAAGAATGATTGTTCTGCTGCTGTTAGGTTGAATGTTCTATCCATATAAACTACATCAGGTTGGTTGGTAGTGTGGTTCAAGTCTTGTTTGTCATTACTGATTTTCTGCATACTTGTTCTGCCTCAAGACAAGAATTGAAATCTCTGACCATAATTGTAGGTGTATCTGTTTCTACTTGGGGTTCTACCAGTTTTTTGCTTCATGTATTTTGAAGCTCTTCTATTTTGTGCATAAATGTTCAGGATTGTTAAGTCCTCTTGATGAATTTACTGACCCTTTAATCATTGTGAAATGACCTTCTTTATCCCTTGTATATTTATTCTAAAGTATACTTTTTTCCTAGTAATATATTCAATCACTCCAGCTTTTTTAAATTGGTGTTAGCATGTCATATCTTATATACCCTTTTACTATTTTTTTTTATCATTAATCTACAATTACATGTGCAACATTATGGTTACTAGACTTCCCATATCATCAAGTCCCCCCCAAATACCCCATTATAGTCACTGTCCATCAGTGTAGTGAGATGCTGTAAAATCACTATTTGTCTTCTCTGAGTTGTACAGCCCTCCCCGTTGCCCCCCCACCCACACATTATGTCTGCTAATCATAATGCCCCTTTTTCCCCCTTGTCCCTCCCTTCCCACCCATCCTCCCCAGTCCCTTTCCCTTTAGTAACTGTTAATCCATTCTTGGGTTCGGTGAGTCTGCTGCTGTTTTGTTCCTTCACTTTTTTTCTTTGATCTTTTATTCCACATATGAGTGAAATCACTTGATACTTGTCTTTTTCTACCTGACTTATTTCACTGAGCATAATACCCTCTAGCTCCATCCATGTTGTTGCAAATGGTAGGATTTGTTTTCTTCTTATGGCTGAATAATATTCCATTCTGTATATGTACCTCATCTTCTTAATCCATTCATCTACTGATGGACACTTAGGTTGCTTCCATTTCTTGGCTATTGTAAATAGTGCTGCGATAAACATAGGGGTGCATCTGTCTTTTTCAAACAGGGCTCCTGCATTCTTAGGGTAAATTCCTAGGAGTGGGATTCCTGGGTCAAATGGTATTTCTATTTTGTGTTTTCTGAGGAACCTCCATACTGCTTTCCACAATGGTTGAACTAATTTGCATTCCCACCAGCAGTGCAGGAGGGTTCCCCTTTCTCCACATCCTCGCCAACATTTGTTATTTGTGTTTTGGACGTTGGCCATCCTCTCTGGTGTGCGGTGATATCTCGTTGTGATTTTAATTTGCATTTTTCTGATGATTAATGATGTGGAGCATCTTTTCATGTGCCTGTGGGCCATCTGAATTTCTTCTTTGAAGAAGTGTCTGTTCAGCTCCTCTGCCCATTTTTTAATTGCCTTATCTGCTTTTTGTTTGTTGAGGTGTGTTAGCTCTTTATATAATTTTGATGTCAACCCCTTATCAGATATGTCATTTATGAATATATTCTCCCATACTGTAGGATATATTTTTGTTCTACTGATGGTGTCCTTTGCTGTGCAGAAGCTTTTCAGCTTGATATAGTCCCACTTGTTCATTTTTGCTTTTGTTTCCCTTGCCCGGGGAGGTATGTTCATTAAGAAGTTGCTCATGTTTATGTCCAAGAGATTTTTGCCTATGTTGTTTTCTAAGAGTTTTATGGTTTCATGACTTACATTCAGGTCTTTGATCCATTCTGAGTTTACTTTTGTGTATGGGGTTAGACGGTAATCCAGTTTCATTCTCTTACATGTAGTTGTCCAGTTTTGCCAACACCAGCCGTTGAAGAGGCTGTCATTTCCGTATTGTATATCCATGGCTCCTTTATCGTATATTAATTGATCGTATATGTTTGTACACCCTTTGACTTTTAACCATGTGTATTTTATATTTAAAGTGAGCCTTATTTTAGTGGTTGCTTTAGGGTTTATGGTATATACATATTCAATTTTTCACAGTCTACTTTCTAGAAATATTATACCACTTCAGGTAGAGTACAAAAACCTTACAATAGTATATTTCTGTTTCCCCACTCTCACCTTTATATGTTGGCATATATGATACTTCCATATATATTATAAATCTCATGCTGTATTATTCTTGTTTAAGTAGTTATTATCCTGTAAAAATTTTAAATATCTATTCATGAAATTATCTCTTCTAGTGTGCTTCGTTCCTTTATGTAGATTCACCTCGTTTATTGCCCTGAGAGTTTCTAGAGTGCAACCACATGGAGCCTGGTGAACTCCTTGAATTGAAGAGACAGAGCTGGGGTGGGGAGGATTGACCAGCTGCCTTTCAGTGCTCGCTGATTGTTGAGCCACCTGAATATGTAGTACATGTTTTAAAAAAAAAAAAATTCTGAAGAATTCAGGGAGATATGAAAATGGTTACAATAAAAAGATTTTAATAAATAACTGTATCACCTTGAATATTACAGCTCTGTACAGTGTATATCCAAATGTACAAAAACATAAAGGCAGAAAAATAAAAATAATTTATGTGCTAGGTTAATGTTTTTATATTCCAGCTGTTGTAATAATGTTTGTAAAAATTTATTGAAAGGCAGTAAAATTAGTGAAATAAATGAAAGTAACTGGTAGGGAATAAGTTAAATCTGTCTTCTTCCACCTCAGCAGAACTGACTCCAGCAGAGGATACTACCCTAGGATGTGAGCCTGGGACCCTAAGCACATACCCGACCCTGCTGACCTCAGAGGATTTTAAACACATAGGGCTCACAAAGGCTGTTCTGTCAGCCCACACGCAGAAGGAAGAACAAAATTATGTTGATAAATTCCGGGAAAGGATCCTGTCATCACCCTACAGCTCCTACCTACAGCAAGAAAACAGAAGCAAAGCAAAATATTCATATGTTCAAGGTAGTGAATTAAAAAAATATATATGCCATTTATCTAGTCATCAATTTTGTAAATCACATGCAGTTACTGGAAGATAAGGAATGAAGAATAGGGGGTTTTACTTGAATAAGCTTATTTTATAGCAACAGCATTTATCCAGGACCTTGTTCCCTTTTTGGAGCTACGTTCTGCCCTCCCTGTAGTAGATACAATGTTGGCAGGTGTTTATCCCTTGGTAATCTCTTAGAATTACCTGCAAATGCCATCCTCCTCCTTTTTTTAGTTTTGGCTTTCCATAACATATCCCTCCCTCTTTATCCTTTCAGGAGATTGTACTTCCAAGCCGACCAGATCAGCTGGAGGCAGGAAGGGGAAGCCCAAGCGTAAGAAGCTGCCTGTGCCATTGGACAGTGGCAGCTCTAAGGAGAGCTTCTGTCAGCACCTCGGAGGAGAGATCCAGGACGGACAGCCCAGGGGCCCTTCCCCCACCTGTTCTCCGCATGGCTCTGGCCTGTCGTTCCCGGCCGCCGTGATGTTTCCCAGCCAGACCCCTTATCTCGTACCAGCCTTTGCCCTCCCTGCCGTGACCTCCCTGGGAGAAGAACATGTAGCCTCAAGAGCTGCACTCAAGTGTCTGCCGAAGCCGCCTTTGTCCAATGGCTTGCAGTCTTTTCCAGCTCTCCCTGTCCCTTACTTCGATACTTTTATGGCCATTTTCCTGCATGAGCCCCCTATCTGTCCTCTGTTTTTACCATCATTCTCTCCATATCCACTCTTGGGAGCCACAGGCTCTTCTGAAATACCATTCTCAGTATCAGCAATGGCTCCAGACCTGGAACCACCCCCTTCAGTTATCAGCCAAAGGAGAGCTAAGGAAAAATGGGAGACCCAGGGTGAAGAGCACCCCTTGATCCCCTCAGGGATCAGCTCCCCACTGCAGCTCAACTTACTGCAGGAAGACATGCTCAGATCCTGTGCATCTTCAGAGCAGGTGAGAAGGGGTGCTTGTCCAGAAGCTGAATATGTAAGTGATGCTGACTTTAAAGGCACGAATGAGAAAATAAATGTGGGTCCTCCTACTAAAATTAAGGTTCTTATTACCCTGGGGCTCAACACTAATGGCCTCAGTGCATAATCTGTGTCACCGCCGTGCTGGAGACTGCCAGCTCTGTTCTGCAGAAAGTGCACTGTCTCCCTGACTCCATTGAAGAGCACAGTGGAAGAAGCTGCTATGTCTGGTTTCTCAGATGCTTTTCATGGCTTTCCCGAAAGTGCTATCTTCCAAATTTTCTATATGAACTGGGTTGTTCCCCTTTTAATTTGATACCCAGGCATTAACTTTAACATGTTCACTTCCTCTAAAATGTATTTTCTTACTTAAAACTGTGATTATGGTCAGGAAAGCCAGGAACATGCCATATTGGTAAGACATGAATTTAGCTTTCTCAGGCATAGTTGTAGGACAGCAGGTGTGTGTGAAGGGGGCGGGAACTGCTTTTTGTCATTACTTATCAGTAATGTAGGCAGTTGATAGTTTCATACTTACTCATGTTATTTTCAAAAACAAAAATTTTTTGGTCAGTTCCCTTTAACTTCATCCCTTTACCTAAAAGGCATCCTCAGATGTATGTATCAGGTTAAACTTTGGAATATGACGTTCCTGTATTGAGGTATAGGATCCAAGGCAAGTGTAAATATTTACACAATTTTTCTTGGTCTTCCTTCAAAGTATAATGTCCTCTTCTGACAGATGTTCAAAATCTGATGATCCAAATCAAGGAAATATACTCAATTTTTAAAGGCTCATATTAGTGTACTTTGTAGAAATCTATTGTAAGGCAGTGTATCCCAGTGAGCAAAGCCTGAGCTATGGAATAAAACATGGATTCAGATTCCAGCTCTGTCACTTGTTAGCTCAGTTAGCTTAGACAAGTTATTTAACCTTTCCTTGTCTTGTTTCCTTATTTGAAAAATGGAGACATGGACACATCATAGCTTATTCTGAAGATTAAATGAAGTAATATTTATATAGTCTTTCTTCCCATGCAATATGAGCTCAAGGTAGCTGGAACTTTAACTATCATACACCTAGTGTTTGTCACAGTGCTTAGTACTCATAAAATGTTCAATATACATTTTCTGATTGACAAAAAAAAATTAAAACATGCACCTATATGGTGCTCACAAAACAGTAGTGTCTCCTTCAATAGATGAATGGATAAGGAAGATGTGGTACATATACACAATGGAATATTATTCAGCCATAAAAAGAAAGAAATCCTATGGATGGATCTAGGGGTGTTATGCTCAGTGAAATAAGCCAGGCAGAGAAAGACAAGTACCAAATGATTTCACTCATCTGTGGAGCATAATAACAAAGCAAAAACTGAAGGAACAAAACAGCAGCAGACTCACAGAACCCAAGAATGGACTAACAGTTGCCAAAGGGAAAGGGGCTGGGGAGAGTGGGTGGGAAGGGAGGGAAAGGGGAATAAGGGTCATCACAATTAGTACACAAAGTAGGGGGTGGGCACGGGGAAGGCAGTATAGCACGGAGAAGACAAGTAGTGGCTCTATAGCATCTTACTATGCTGAAGGACAGTGACTGTAATGGGGTACGTGGTGGGGACTTGATAATGGGGAGAATCTAGTAACCACAATGTTGCTCATGTGATTGTATATTAATGATAACCAAAATAAAATTAAATTAAAAATAAGAAAGGAAGAAATCCTGCCGTGTGCGACATGGATGGATCTAGAGAGTATTAAGCTCAGTAAAATAAGTCAGGCAGAGAAAGTACCATATTATTTCACTTCTTTTGTATCTATAGATACAAAGCAAAACAGAATGAACAAAACAATGGTAGACTCTTAGACACGGAGAAGGGACTAGTTACTGTGGGGGTGGGTGAACAAGGGGCACAGAAATTCTTAATCATAATGTAGGTTGGTCATGGGGATGGTACAGCTTGAAGAATATAGCCAACGATTCTGTAACATCTTCCTGTGGTGACAGATAGTAGCTGTACTTGTGGGGATGAGGATTTAATACGGAGAACTGTTGAACCATTGTGTTGTTCTTGAAACTAATATAAGACTGTATATCAACAAAAAAAAGAAAATCTGGAGGAAAAAAAACAGTAGTGTCTTTACTATTATAACCAAGGAATTTTGACTGCATTCTTGGGGACAAGCTGAAAAGCTTGTACTTCACAGTTATATATATACATTTTATTCTGTTTCACATGTGAAGTTGAAGATCTGCCAGTCACTTTATTACAAGATGCTTGAGATGTTAAAATCTGTTTCCTTCCTCTCTAGCAGGGTGTTACAGGCCACCGGGAGACTGAGAGCAGTCACTGTGCAGCCAGTGACCTGCCCGCGGCAGTGCTTCAGGTGCCCCCGTCTGCTGGTTCTGCAGCTCCAGGTAGTGTATCAGTAACAGCCTTCAAACTGCTGCAGAGATCCCTGTGTAAGGGACCCTGTGGTTTTGGCACTGGTGTGGAAGTAAAGTATTTTTTTCTTTTTTCTTTTATAAGCTTTATTTGGGGTGTATTTACATTCAAGAAAAGTCACCAAGTTTAGGTGTATAAAATAGGAATTCTGACACACATATACATTAGTGTAACCATGACCACGTCACCTCTTAGAGCATTTCCATCACCCAGAAAGTTGTTCTGTGACCATTTGCAGTCAGTCCCCTGCCCTGATCCTCCAGCTCCTGGCAACCACTGATTTGCTTTCTGTCACTATAGGCTTTTTCCTATAATTTCATATACATGAGTCATCCAGGGCACAGTCTTCAGTGTCAGGGCTCTCAGCCTGGTGCTGCTGAGACTCATCCTTACTTGAATATCACAGGTTTTGTTCCTTTTTATTGCCGAGGATGATTTTATTGTAGGGATGTCCATTTACCAGCTAATGGTTTTCTGTTGTTTCCAGTTTGGGGCTTTTGGGAATAATACTGCCGTGAACATTTGAGTGTCTTTTTGTGGACATCTGTTTTCATTTCTCTTCATTCCTAGGAATGAAATGCTAGGTTATATGGTAAGTGTATGATAAACTTTATAAGAAACTGCCACACTGGTTTCCAGAGTGTCTATACCATTTGTATTCCTGTCAGCAACATTCAAGAGTTCCAATTTGCAACACATTCTGACCAGTGCTGGGTATTGTCCATCATTTTAATTCTAGCTATTCTGGTGGCTATATAGTGATACCCCATGATGGTTTTGATTTGCATTTATTTGCCTGTTGTTTAATGATGTTGCATGTACTTATTTGCCATCCAGATGTATTCAAATTGGCTGCCCATTTTGTGGGGAGGGCAACTTCTTTTTTGCGCAGTAAGAATTCTGTGTGTATTCTGGATACAAGTCCTTTATCAAATACTTGTGTTACAAAAAATTCCTCTCTGTGTGGCTTGCATTTTCATTTTATTTTTATCTTCATTTTGAAGAACAAATTCTTTAAATTTTGATAAAGTTCAACTTACTGATTTTTTTCTTTCATAGGTTTTGCTTTTTATGTATTTTTTAAGAAATCCTTACTAGAAGTCTTCAGATAGTCTCCTCTTTTCTCTTGAAAAGTTTATACATTCATCTTGTTAAACAGCAAAAGTTCAGCTGAGTAAATTTAAAGATCAGATTGGCTTTACTCAATGGTTCGTGAATCAAACAGCATCCCACCCAGCAACAGAAAGGAGACCCAAAGGGCTATACAAAATGAAAGGCATTTATAGACAGAAGGGAATGGGAAGGGGAAATTTAACACTCTTTTATAGCTAGGTCTGTGATCCACTTTTAGTTCATTTTTACACATGGTGTGAGGTAAATATCCATATACTCTATTTCCATATTGGTATCTGATTGTTCCTGCCCCACTTGCTGAAAAGATTAATCTTTCCCCAACTGAATTACCATGACACATTTGTAGAAAACCAATTGGCCGAATTTGAAGGAGGGATTAAAAATTTTTCAGATAAGCAAAAGCTGAGAGAATTTACCTCCAACAAACCACCTCTACTGTGCATTTTTGAGGGACTCCTATAGATGGAAGTATTCCTAAGGCTAAATAGATGTCACCCAAGGGATAGACAAAAAGTACAGAATATGATTCATAACATACAAAGAATGGAGGAGGAGGAAAAAAAAAGAACCTTTAGGTTGTGTTTGTAATACCATACGAAGTGAGTTAAATTAAACTGTTAGATAGTAAAGGAATTACCCTTAAACCTTTGGTAACCACAAATCTAAAGCCTACAATGGCAATAAAAACATAACTATCCATAATCACCCTAAATGTAAATAGTCTGAATGCACCAATCAAAAGATGTAGAGTCACTGAATGGATAAAAAAACAAACAAGACCCATCTATATGCTGCCTACAAGAGACTCATTTCAAACCCAAAGACATACACAGACTGAAAGTAGAGGGATGGAAAAAGATATTTCATGCAACTAATAGGGAATAAAAACGAAGGAGTAGCAGTACTAGTATCAGACAAAATGGACTTTAAAACAAAGAAAGTCACAAGAAACAAAGAAGGACATTACGTAATGATTAAGGGGTCAGTCCAACAAGAGGATATAACCATTATAAATATCTATGCACCCAACACAGGATCACCTACATATGTAAAACAAATACTAACAGAATTAAAGGGGGAAATATAATGCAACGCATTCATTTTGGCAGACTTCAACACACCACTCACTCCAAAGGACAGATCAACAAGACAGAAAATAAATAAAGACACAGAGGCACTGAACAATGGACAGATGGACCTAACGGACATCTACAGAACACTCCATCTGAAAGCAACAGGATACACATTCTTCTCAAGTGCACATGGAGCATTTTCAAGAAAAGATCATATACTAGGCCACAAAAAGAACCTCAGTAAATTAAAAAAGATTGAAATTGTACCAGCCAGCTTCTCAGATCACAAAGGTATGAAACTAGAAATAAATTACTCAAAGAAAATGAAAAAGCCCACAAACACATGGAGGCTTAATAACATGCTCCAAAATAATCAATGGATTAATGACCAAATCAAAACAGAGATAAACAATATATGGAGACAAATGACAACAATAATTCAACACTGCAAAATCTGTAGGTCGCAGAGAAGGTCATGCTAAGAGGGAAGTACATTGCAATACAGGCCTACCTCAGGAAAGAAGAACAATCCCAAATGAACAGTCTAAACTCACAATTAATGAAACTAGAAAAGGAAGAACAAACAAGGCCCAAAGTCAGTAGAAGGAGGGACATAATAAAGAAGAAAGCAGAAATAAATAATATTGAGAAGAATAAAACAATAGAAAGAATCAATGAAAGCAGGAGCTGGTTCTTCGAGAAAATAAACAAAATACATAAACCCTTAGCTAGATTTATCAAGAAAGAAAGTCTACACACATAAACAGAATCAGATATGAGAAAGGAAAAATCACTGTGGACACCACAGAAATACAAAGAATTATTAGAGAATACTATGAAAAATTATATAGTAACAAACTGGATAACCTAGAAGAAATGGAGAACTTTCTAGAAAAATACAACCTTCCAAGACTGTCCCAGAAAGAAACAGAAAATCTGAATAGGCAAATTACCAGCAAAGAAACTGAATTGGTAATCAAAAAACCACCTGGACCAGATGGTTTCATGCTGAATTTTATCAAACATTTCGTGAAGACCTAATCCTCCTTAAAGTTTTCCAAAAAGTAGAAAAGGAGGGAATACTCCCAAACTCATTCTATGAGGCAAACATCACTCTTATACCAAAACCAGGCAAAGACACCACAAAAAAAGAAAATTACAGACCAATATCCCTGATGAACAAAAATGCAAAAGTACTCAACAAAATATTGGCAAACCAAATTCAAAAAGATCATCCATCATGATCAAGTGGGATTCATCCCAGGGATGCAAGGATGGTACAACATTTGACAATCCATCAAAATCATCCACCACATCAACAAAAAGAAGGACAAAAACCACATGATCATCTCCACAGATGCTGAAAGAGCATTTGACAAAATTGAACACCCATTCATGATAAAAACTCTCAACAAAATGGGTATAGAGGGCAAGTACCTCAACATAATAAAGGCCATATATGACAAACCCACAGCCAACATTATACTTCACAGTGAGAAGCTGAAAGGTTGTCCTTTAAGATCGGGAACAAGACAAGGATGCCCACTCTCCGCACTTTTATTCAACATAGTTCTGGTTGTCCTAGCCACGGCAAACAGACAACACAAAGAAATAAAAGGCATCCAGATTGGTAAGGAAGAAGGCAAACTGTCCCTGTTTGCAGATGACATGATATTTTACATAAAAAAAAACTAAAGATTCCACTCCAAAACTACTACATCTAATATCTGAATTCAGCAAAGTTGCAGGATACAAAATTAATACTGAGAAATCTGTTGCATTCCTATAAACTAGCGGTGAACTAGCAGAAAGAGAAATCAGGAAACCAATTCCATTCACAAATCGCATCAAAAAGAATAAAATACCTAGGAATAAACCTAACCAAGGAAGTGAAAGACCTATTCCCTGGAAACTACAGGACACTCTTAAGAGAAATTAAAGAGGACACTAATAAATGGAAATTCATCCCGTGCTCTTGGCTAGGAAAAATTAATATTGTCAAAATAGCCATCCTGCTTAAAGCAATCTGCAGATTCAATGCAATCCCTATCAAAATACCAACAGCATTCTTCAATGAACTAGAGCGCATAGTTCTAAAATTCATATGGAACAACAAAAGACCCCGAATAGCCAAAGCTATCCTGAGAAGGAAGAATAAAGCAGGGGGAATTACAGGCCCTGACTACAACCCCTACTACAAAGCCACAGTAATCAAGACAATTTGGTACTGGCACAAGAACAGACCCATAGACCAGTGGAACAGGCTAGAGAGTCCAGATATAAACCCAAGCATATATGGTCAACTCATATACGATAAAGGAGCCATGGATATACAATGGGAAATGACAGCCTCTTCAACAGATGGTGTTGTCAAAACTGGACAGCTGCTTGTAAGAGAATGAAACTGAATTACTCTCTAACCCCACACACAAAAGTAAACTCGAAATGGATCAAAGACCTGAATGTAAGTCATGAAACCATAAAACTCTTAGAAAAAAATATAGGTAAAAATCTCTTTGACATAAACACGAACAACTTCTTAATGAACATATCTCCCCGGGCAAGGGAAACAAAAACAAAAATGAACAAGTGGGACTATATCAAACTAAAAACTTTCTGTACAGCAAAGGACACCATCAGTAGAACAGAAAGACATCCTACAGTATGGGAAAATATATTCATAAATGATATATCTGATAAGGGGCTGACAGCCAAAATGTATAAAGAGCTCACACACCTCAACAAACAAAAAGCAAATAAGCCAATTAAAAAATGGGCAGAGGAGCTGAACAGACACTTCTCCAAATAAGAAATTCGGATGGCCAACAGGCACATGAAAAGATGCTCCACATCGCTAATCATCAGAGAAATGCAAATTAAAACCACAATGAGATATCACCTCACACAAGTTAGGATGGCCGCCTTCCAAAAGACGAACAACAACAAATGTTGGCGAGGATGTGGAGAAAGGGGAACCCTCCTACACTGCTGGTGGGAATGTAAACTAGTTCAACCATTGTGGAAAGCAGTATGGAGGTTCCTCAAAAAATTACAAATAGAAATACCATTTGACCCGGAATCCCACTCCTAGGAATTTACCCTAAGAATGCAACAGCGCAGTTTGAAAAAGACATATGCACCCCTATGTTGATCGCAACACTATTTCCAATAGCCAAGAAATGGAAGCAGCCTAAGTGTCCATCAGTAGATGAATGGATAAAGAAGAGGTGGTACATATACACAATGGAATATTATTCAGCCATAAGAAGAAAACAAATCCTACCATTTACAGCAACATGGATGGAGCTAGAGGGTATTATGCTTAGTGAAATAAGCCAGGCAGAGAAAGACAAGTATCAAATGATTTCACTCGGTGTTCCAGGAATATGGTGGCATGAACAGAGTGGCAGAATTTTCCTCCCAACATTATATTTATCCACGAAAACACAGCAAATGCAACTGTTCCTAAAAGAGAGACCAGAACACACAGGAAAGTGCACACCATGCAGCCACACCTGAGAGGACTCGGCAGCTGGCGAGGCGGGTAAGAAACGGAACCGCGACCCAGCGGAACCCGAGCACTCCCCCACCCCAGCACACTGGCGGGAGGAGAGGATTCAGAGCTGGGAGGGAGTGGAACTGCAGGCCCAGGAGATAACTAGCCCCGGAGATAACCAGCCCCGGATCTGCCCCGGGAGCGTGGGCACACAAAGGGTGGGGTAGTGGAGATTGGAGACGGAGGGCGCAGGGTCTCAGCGGAAACACGCCTGTTTGCTCGCGGCTGGCTCAGGGAAGGAGAAAAGAGAAGAAAAAAAAAAGAAAAGCGTGCGCTTTGTTTTGCAGCGGTCTTAAAGAGACAGGAGTCCAGCAGAGAACCTCATCACCGCGGCACACTCAGCCCAGCAGGCTGGGAGGCCTGGGGAGCTTCGGACCCCATAGCAGGCGACTGGGAAAGGGTAGCCATATTTAGGACTCCCACAGAACTCAACAGCCTCCCATTCATTTTCACCCCGGCCACAGCTTTAAAGGGCCATGCAAAGTGGCACGGCCATGGCTTTGGAATAGTGGAGCAACAGCACCACCTTCAGCATTCACACAGAAACCACTCCCGGTGGGCTTTTTTTTTTTTTTTTTTAGGTGTTGCTGCCTTTTCTTTCTTTCTGTCTCTTTTATTATTAGTAGTATTTTTTCTCTTCTTTCTTCTCTTTCCTTTTTAATGTCATAAAGAGCCCAGCTGACATATGTGACAACTATCAACAACCAATTCTATAGCCATGAGAAGACAGAAGAATATGGTACAGACAAAGCTTCAGACCCACACAACCCTGAGAGAGAACCTGAAGGAATGGACATGCACAGTCTTCCTGAAAAAGAATTCAGAATAAAAGTCATAGCCATGCTGACGCATCTGCAGAAAAATGTGCAAGAGCTGAGGGAGGAAATGAGGGAAGACTATGCAGAAGTGAGACAAGCCATCAACGGGCTTAACAGCAGACTGGATGAGGTACAAGACACTGTCAATGAAATACAAAACAGAAAACCGGAATACAAAGAAGCTGAGGCAGAGAGAAATAAAAGGATCTCTAAGAATGAAAGAATATTAAGAGAACTGTGTGACCAATCCAAACGGAGCAATATTCGCATTATAGGAGTACCAGAGGAAGAAGAGAGAGAAAAAGGGATAGAAAGTGTCTGAAGAAATAATTGCTGAAAACTTTGCCACGTTGGGGAAGGAAATAGTCTTGCAGTCCACAGAAGCCTACAGATCTCCCAACACAAGGGACCCAAGGAAGACAACACCAAGACACATAATAATTAAGATGGCAAAGATCAAAGATAAAGACAGAGTATTAAAGGTAGGTAGAGAGAGAAAAAAGATCACCTACAAAGGAAAACCCATCAGACTATCATCAGACTTCTCAACAGAAACCTTACAGGCCAGAAGAGAATGGCATGATATATTTAACGTAATGAAACAGAAGGACCTCGAACCAAGAATATTGTATCCAGCACGATTATCATTTAAATATGATGGAGGGATTAAACAATTTCAAGACAAAGGAAAGTTGAGAGACTTTGCCTCTCATAAACCACCACTACAGGATATCTTAAACGAACTGCTCTAGAGGGAAGCACCCCTAAGGCTCAAAAGATGTCACCAGAGAAAATAAAAGCATAGCAAAGAAAGCAGACCATCCAAATACTAACTAAAGGCAAAGAATGAAACACCTAATATATAAAGAAAGGAGGAGGAAGAATAGGAAGGGAGAGATAAAGAAACATCAGATGGCGTTCACAATAACTTAACAAGAAAGTTAAGTTAGATTCTTAGATAGTAAAGAAGCAACCTTTGAACCTTTGGTAACCACGAATCTAAAGCCAGCAATGGCAATAAGTACATATCTATCAATAATCATCCTAAATGTAAACGGACTGAATGCACCAATCAAAAGACACAGAGTAACAGACTGGATAAAAAAGCAAGACCCATCTATATGCTGCTTACTAGAGACTCACCTCAAACCCAAAGATATACACAGACTAAAAGTGAAGGGATGGAAAAAGATATTTCATGCAAACAACAAAGAGAAAAAAGCAGGTGTTGCAATACTTGTGTCAGACAAAACAGACTTCAAAACGAAGAAAGTAGCAAGAGATAAAGACGGACATTACATAATGATAAAGAGGTCAGTCCAACAAGAAGATATAACTATTATAAACATATATGCACCCAACACAGGAGCGTCAACATATGTGAAACAAATACTAACAGAATTGAAGGAGGAAATAGACAGCAATGCATTCATTTTAGGAGACTTCAACATACCACTCACTCCAAAGGATAGATCAACCAGGCAGAGGATAAGTAAAGACACAGAGGCACTGAACAACACACTAGAACAGATGGACCTAACAGATATCTACAGAACTCTGCACCCAAAAGCAGCAGGATACACATTCTTCTCAAGTGCACATGGAAGATTTTCCAGAATAGACCACATACTAGGCCACAAAAAGAACCTCAGTAAAGTCAAAAATATTGAAATCCTACCAACCAACTTCTCAGATCACAAAGGTATAAAATTAGAAATAAATTTCAGAAAGAAATCAAAAAGGCTCACAAATACATGGAGACATAACAACATTCTCCTAATGAATCAATGGGTGAACGACCAAATCAAAACAGAAATCAAAGAATATATGGAGACTAATGACAACAACAACACAAAGCCACAACTTCTGTGGGACGCAGCAAAGGCAGTACTAAGAGGAAAGTATATTGCAATCCAGGCCTATTTAAAGAAGGAAGAACATTCCCAAATGAAGAGTCTAAAGACACAATTATTGAAATTGGAAAATGAAGAATAAATGAGGCCCAAAGTCACCAGAAGGAGAGACATAATAAAGATCAGAGAGGAAATAAATAAAATTGAGAAGAATAAAACAATAGAAAAAATCAATGAAACCAAAAGCTGGTTCTTTGAAAAAATAAACAAAATAGATAAACCCCTAGCCAGACTCATTAAGAGAAAAAGAGAATCTACACACATAAACAGAATCACAAATGAGAAAGGAAAAATAACGACGGAACCCACAGAAATACAAAGAATTATAAGAGAATATTATGAGCATCTATATGCTGACAAGCTGGAAAACCTAGAAGAAATGGACAACTTCTTAGAAAAATACAGCCTTCCAAGACTGACCAGGCAGGAAACAGAAAAACTAAACAGACCAATCACCAGCAACGAAATTGAATCCGTAATCAAAAAACTACCCAAGAACAAAACCCCGGACCTGATGGATTCACCTCTGAATTCTACCAGACATATAGAGAAGAAATAACACCCATTCTCCTTAAAGTTTTCCAAAAACTAGAAGAGGAGGGAATACTTCCAAACTCTGTCTATGAAGCCAGCATCACTCTAATACCAAAATCGGGCAAAGTCCTCACCAAAAAAGAAAATTACAGACCAATATCCCTGATGAACGTAGATGCGAAAATACTCAACAAAATATTAGCAAACCGAATTCAAAAATACATCAAGAGGATCATACACCATGATCAAGTGGGATTCATCCCAGGGATGCAAGGATGGTACAACATTCGAAAATCCATCAACATCATCCATCACATCAATAAAAAGAAGAACAAAAACCACATGATCATCTCCATAGATGCTGGAAAAGCATTTGACAGAATTCAGCATCCATTCATGATTAAAACTCTCAACAAAATGGGTATAGATGGCAAGTACCTCAACATCATAAAGGCCATATATGACAAACCCACAGCTAACATCATACTTAACAGCGAGAAGCTGAAATCTTTTCATCTAAGATTGGGAACAAAACAGAGATGCCCACTCTCTCCACTGTTATTCAACACAGTACTGGAGGTTCTTGCCACAGCAATCAGACAAAGCAAAGACATACAAGGCATCCAGATTGGTAAAGAAGAAGTCAAATTGCCACTATTTGCAGATGACATGATACTGTACATAAAAAACCCTA
>JAQQAC010002837.1:5457028-5507638 GCA_029783875.1 Phataginus tricuspis
ATTCTCATCTCACTACGCTGATGGACAGTGACTGTAATAGGGTTTGGGCGGGGACCTGATGAAGGGGGTTGTTTAATCACCACAATATTGCACATGTAAATGTAGGTTAATGATACCAAAATAAATTGTAAAAAAAAATGATTTCACTCATCTGTGGAGTATAAAGAACAAAGCAAAAACGGAAGGAACAAAACAGCAGCAGACTCACAGAACCCAAGAAAGACTAACAGTTACCAAAGGGAAAGGGGCTGGGGAGGATGGGTGGGCAGGGAAGGATAAGGGATAAAGGGACATTATGATTAGCACACGTAATACAGCTGCGGTGGCACGGGAAAGGCAGTATAACACAGAGAAGGCAGGTAATGATTCTATAGCATCTTACTACGCTGATGGACAGTGACTGTAGTGCGGGATGTGGGGGGAGTTGACAATAGGGGTCTAGTAACCATAATATTCAAGTGATTGTACATTGATGATACCAAAAAAAAAAAAACAGTTGGCCATATGTATTTGTGTCTCTTTGTAGACTCTTTTCTGTTCTATTTAACTTTATGGCTAACTTTAGGATAATATCACACTCTTTTATGTAATGTAACTTTGAACTAAGTCTCGAAATCTGATGGTGTAAGCTCTCCAATATTATTATTTTCAAAATAATTTTGGATATTGTAGGCCCTTTACCCATCTAAATTGAAAAATCAGTTTCTTAGTTTCTACCCAAAAACCTGCTGGGATTTTGATAGACATTATTTTTTAAAATTTATTTTGGTATCATTAATCTACAATTACATGTACAATATTATGGTGATTAAACTACCCCCTTCATCAGGTCCTCCCTACCAAACCCATTACAGTCACTGACCATCAGCGTAGTGAGATGCTATTGAGTTACTACTTGTCTTCTCTGAGTTGTACAGCCCTCCCTATGCCTCCCCAACATTGCATCTGCTAATCGTAATGCCCGTTTTTCCCCCTTGTCCCTCCCTTCCCACCCATCCTCCCCGGTCCCTTTGTCTTTGGTAACTATTAGTCCGTTCTTGGGTTCTGTGAGTCTGCTGCTGTTTTGTTCCTTCAGTTTTTTTCTTTATTCTTATACTCCACATATGAGTGAAATCATTTGATACTTGTCTTTTTCAGCTTGGCTTATTTCACTGAGCATAATACTCTCTAGCTCCATCCATGTTGTTGCAAATGGTAGGATTTGTTTTCTTCTTATGGCTGAATAATATTCCATTCTGTATATGTACCACCTCTTCTTTATCCACTCATCTACTTATGGACACTTAGGTTGCTTCCATTTCTTGGCTATTGTAAATAGTGCTGCGATAATCATAGGGGTACATATATCTTTTTCAAACTGTGCTGCTGCATTCTTAGGGTAAATTCCTAGGAGTAGGATTCCTGGGTCAAATGGTATTTCTATTTTGAGTTTTTTGAGGAACCTCCATACTGCTTTCCACAATGGTTGAACTAATTTGCATTCCCACCAGCAGTGTAAGAGGGTTCACTTTTCTCCACATCCTCGCCAACATTTGTTGTTGTTTGTGTTTTGGATGTTGGCCATCCTCACTGGTGTGAGGTGATATCTCATTGTGGTTTTAATCTGCATTTCTCTGATGATTAGTGATGTGGAGCATCTTCTCATGTGCCCGTTGGCCATCTGAGTTTCTCCTTTATAGAAGTGTCTATTCATGTCCTCTGCCCATTTCTTAATTGGACTATTTACTTTATGTTTGTTGAGGTGTGTGATTTCTTTATATATTTTGGATGTCAACCCCTTATCGGATATGTCATTTATGAATGTATTCTCCCATACTGTAGGATGTCTTTTAGTTCTACTGATGGTGTCTTTTGCTGTACAGAAACTTTTCAGCTTGATATAGTCCCACTTGTTCATTTCTGCTTTTGCTTCCCTTGCTCAGGGAGATATGTTCATAAAGAACTCGCTCATGTTTATGTCAAAGAAATTTTTGCCTGTGTTTTTTCCTGAGAGTTTTATGGTTTTATGACTTACATTCAGGTCTTTGATCTATTTTGAGTTGACTTTTGTGTGTGGGGTTAGACAGTAGTCCAGTTTCATTCTCTTACATGTAGCTGTCCAGTTTTTCCAACACCCGCTGCTGAAGAGGCTGTCATCTCCCCATTGTATATCCAAGGCTCCTGTATCAAATATTAATTGACCGTATATGTTTGGGTTAATGTTTGGATTTTCTGTTCTGTTCCACTGGTCTGTGGGTCTGTTTTTGTGCCAATACCATATTGTCTTGTTTACTGTGGCTTTGTAGTAGAGCTTGATGTCAGGGAGCATATTTCCCCGTTTTATTCCTCCTTCTCAGGTTTGCTTTGGCTATTCAGAGTCTTTTGTGGTTACATATGAATTTTAGAGTTATTTGTTCCAGTTCATTGAAGAATGGTGGTGGTATTTTGATAGGGATTGCATTGAATCTATAGATTCCTTTAGGTAGTATAGCCATTTTGACAATATTTATTCTTCCTAGCCAAGAGCATGGGATGCATTTCCATTTGTTAGTGTCCTCTTTAATTTCTCTTAGGAGTGTCTTGTAGTTTTCAGTGTATAGGTCTTTCACTTCCTTGGTTAGGTTTATTCCTAGGTATTTTATTCTTTTTGATGCAATTGTGAATGGAATTGTTTTTCTGATTTCTCTTTCTGTTAGTTCATCGTTAGTGTATAGGAAAGCAACAGTTTTCTTTGTGTTAATTTTGTATCCTGCAACTTTGCTGAATTCAGATATTAGTTCTAGTAGTTTTGGAGTCGAGTCTTTAGAGTTTTTTACGTACAATATCATGTCATCTGCAAATAGTAAGAATTTGACTTCTTCTTTACCAATCTGGATGCCTTGTATGTCTTTGCTTTGTCTGATTGCCATGGCTAGGACCTCCAGTACTGTGTTGAATAACAGTGGAGAGAGTGGGCATCCCTGTCTTCTTCCTGATCTTAGATGAAAAGATTTCAGCTTCTCGCTGTTAAGTATGATGTTAGCTGTGGGTTTGTCATATATGGCCTTTATGATGTTGAGGTACTTGCCCTCTATACCCATTTTGTTGAGAGTTTTAATCATGAATGGATGCTGAATTCTGTTAAATGCCTTTTCAGCATCTATGGAGATGATCACGTGGTTTTTGTTCTTCTTTTTGTTGATGTGGTGGATGATGTTGATGGATTTTCGAATGTTGTACTATCCTTGCATCCCTGCGATGAATCCCACTTGATCATGGTGTATGATCCTCTTGATGTATTTTTGAATTTGGTTTGGTAATATTTTGTTGAGAATTTTTGCATCTGTGTTCATCAGGGATATTGGTCTGTAATTGTCTTTTTCTGTGGTGTCTTTGCCTGGTTTTGGTGTTAGAGAGATGCCAGCCCCATATAATGTGTTCAGAAGTATTCCCTCTTGTACTCTTTGGAAAACTTTAAGGAGGATGTTTATTAGGTCTTCACTAAATGTTTGATAAAATTCAGCAGTGAAACCATCTGGTCCAGGTGGTTTTTTGATTACCAATTCAGTTTCTTTCCTGGTAATTTGTCTATTCAGATTTTTTTGTTTCTTTCTGGGAAAACCTTGGAAGGTTGTATTTTTCTAGAAAGTTGTCCATTTCTTCTAGGTTATCCAGTTTGTTGGCATATAATTTTTCATACTATTCTCTAATAATTCTTTGTGTTTCTGTGGTATCCTTAGTGACTTTTTCTTTCTCATTTGTGATTCTGTTTATGTGAGTAGACTCTTTTTTTTTTTTTATAAGTGTGGCTAGGGGTTTATCTGTTTTGTTTATTTTCTGACAGAGAACCAGCTCTTGCTTTCATCGATTCTTTCTATTATTTTATTCTTCTCGATTTGTTCTTCCTTTTCTAGTTCCATTAATTGTGAGTTTATACTGCTCATATGGGATTGTTCTTCTTTCCTGAGGTAGGCCTGTATTGCAACATACTTTTCTCTTAGCTCGGCCTTCGCAACGTCCCACAGATTTTGCAGTGTTGAATTATTGTTGTCATTTGTCTCCACATATTGCTTAATCTGTTTTTATTTGGTCATTGATCCATTGGTTATTTAGGAGCATGTTGTGATGCCTCCATGTGTTTGTGGAATTTTGCATTTTCTTTGTGTAATTTATTTCTAGCTTCATACCATTGTGGTGTGAGAAACTGGTTGGTTCAATTTCAATCTTTTTGAATTTACCAAGGCTCTTTTGTGGCCTAGTATATGATCTATTCTTGAAAATATTCCATGTGCACTTGAGAAGAATGTGTATTCTGCTGTCTTTGGTTGTATAGTTCTGTAGATGTCTGTTAGGTCCATCTGTTCTATTGTGTTCAGTGCCTCTCTCCTTATTTATTTTCTGTGTGGTTGATCTGTCCTTCGGAGTGAGTGGAGTGTTGAAGTCTCCTAGAATGAATGCATTGCATTATATTTCCCCTTTTAATTCTGTTAATATTTGTTTCACATATAAAGGTGCTCCTCTGTTGGGCGCATAGGTATTTATAATGGTTATATCTTCTTGTTGGATTTACCCTTTTATCATTATGTAATGTCCTTCTTTGTCTGTTGTGACTTTCTTTGTTTTGAAGTCTATTTTGTATGATACAAGTACTGCAACTCCTGCTTTTTTTCCCCTATTAGTTGCATGAAATATATTTTTCCATCCCTTCACTTTTAGTCTGTATATGTCTTTGGGTTTCAGGTGTGTCTCTTGTAGGCAGCATATAGATGGATCCTGTTTTTTTATCCATTCAGTGACTGTGTATTTTGATTGGTGCATTCAGTCCATTTACCTTTAGGGTGATTATCTATAGGTTAGTCCTTATTGCCATTGCAGGCTTTAGATTCGTGGTTACCAAAGGTTCAAGGTTAACTTCCTTACTATCTAAGAGTCTAACTTAACTCACTTAATATGCTACTATACACACAATCTAAAGGTTCTTTTTTTTTTTCCTCTATTTTCTTCCTCCTCCATTCTTTCTGTGTTAGGTATCATATTCTGTATTCTTTGTCTATCCCTTGATTGACTTTGGGGATAATTAATTTAATTTTGCATTTGCTTAGTAATTAGCTGTTCTACTTTCTTTACTGTGTTTTATTACATCTGGTGACGGCTATTAAACCTTAGGAACACTTCCATCTATAGCAGTCCCTCCAAAATACACTGTTGAGATGGTTTGTGGGATTTAAATTCTCTCAGCTTTAGCTTATGTGGAAATTGTTTAATCCCTCCTTCATATTTAAATGATAACCTTTCTAGGTAGAGTATTCTGCGTTTGAAGCCCTTGTGCTTCATTGCATTAAATACATCATGCCACTCCCTTCTGGCCTGTAAGTTTTCTGTTGAGAAGTCTGATGATAGCCTGATGGGCTTTCCTTTGTATGTGATCTTATTTCTCTCTCTGGCTGCTTTTAGTAGTCTGTCCTTATGCTTGATCTTTGCCATTTTAATTGCTGTATGTCTTGGTGTTGTCTTCCTTGGGTCCCTTGTGTTGGAGATCTGTGCATCTCCATGGCCTGAGACATTATGTCCTTCCCCAGATTTGGGAAGTTTTTAGCAATTACCTCCTCAAAGACACTTTCTATCCCTTTTTCTCTGTCTTCTTCTTCTTCTTCTGGTATCCTTATAATGCAAATATAGTTCCGTTTGTATTGTCACAGAGTTCTCTCAATATTCTTTCATTCTTAGAGATCCTTTTTTCTCTCTGTGCCTCAGCTTCTTTGTATTCCTCTTCTCTAGTTTCTATTTCATTTATCGTCTCCTCCACCATATCCAATCTGCTTTTAATACTGTCCATTTTGCTCTTCAACGATTGAATCTCTGACCGGAATTCATTCCTGAGTTCTTAAATATCTTTCCGTACTTCCATGAACATGTTAATGATTTTTATTTTGAACTGCCTTTCAGGAAAGTTCATGAAGTTGATGTCATTTAAATCTTTCTCAGGAGTTGTATTTTACTTTGAACCAGGTTCCTTTGGCGTTTCATATTCGTATATGGCACCCTCTAGTGCCCAGATGCTCTACTCTCTGGAGCTGCTCAGCCCCTGATGCAATGTCGGGGGCCACAGGGGAATGTTATTGGTGTCCTGTTCCATGAGGTCTGCTCTTTTCCAGTTGTATGCAGTCTAGCACAGTCCTCTTTCCTGTTACTCTTTCAGGAGTAATAGTATTAATTATGTTTTCGTATTATATGCGGTTTTAGGAGGAAGCCTCTCTCTCACCTCTCACGCCGCCATCTTTAATCCTCTTTCCTATATTTCCTTTCTTCTGTTTACTTTGGATTGTATTTGCTCTTTTTCTAATTTCTTAAAGTAGAAGCTTAAAGGATTGACTTCAGAAGGTTTTTTTCCCCCTCCTCTTATACACATTTAATGCTTTTAATCCCCCTCTAAGCACTGCTTTAGCTACATCCCTAAAAATTTGAGTGTTTTCATTTTCATTCAATCCAACATGTTTTCTCATTTCCTTTGTGTTTTCTTCTTTGACCATAGGCTATTAGAAATGTGTTTAATTTCCTAATATTTGGGGATTTTTTTTCAGATATATTATTGGTTTCTAACTCTCTTGCAGTCAGAGAATATTTTCTGTATATTTTTTAATTTAATGAGGTTTACTTAATGGTCCAGAATTTGATCTATCTTTATAAATATTCCATGTGCACTTGAATGTGTGTTCTGCAGTTATTGAGTAGTGTCATCTATAAATGAAAAGTAAATCAAGTTGGCTAATAATGTTGATCCAGCCTTCTGCATCCTAACTGATTTTCTATCTACTTGTTTTATTAGTTATTAATTCAGGGCTGTTACAATGTACAAGTGTAATTGTGAATTTTTCTCTGTTTCTTCTTGCAGTCTAGTCCATTTTTGTTTCATGTATTTCGGAGGTCTTTTATTAGGTACATACACACTTAAGATTTTATGCCCTTTTGATTAATCCATCTATTTATTATGAAGTATACCTTTCTTTTAAATCTGCTTGTCTGATATCAGTGCATCCACTCCAGCTTTATTTAGATTATTGTTTACGTAGAATATTTCTTCCATCTTTTGACTTTTAACTTATCTGTGTCTTTGTATTTAAAGTTGATTTCTGGGAACCAGCTATAGTTAGGTATTAATTTTTTTATTTATTCATATGACAATCTCTGCCTTTTAATTGGAGTACTTTGACTATTTGCATTTAATGTGATTATTGATATGGCCAGGTTTAATTAAGTCTTCCATCTTGCTTCTTGTTTTGTTTGCCTCACCTGCTCTTCCTCCCTTTTTTCCCCCCTTCTCTTTTTGGGTTAATTGTATTTTTTAATGATTCTGTTTTCCTTCCACTATTGGCTTCTCAACTATATCTCTTTTTTTTTCTTCCTCTTTCTTTTTTAATCATTGCTATAGGATTTACAAGTACATGTTTTTGCTTATGACAGTTTACCATCAAATATTATACCTATTGTATCACTTTATGTCTAGGAACCTTAAAAGACCACTTCCATTTTTACTCTCTTGTCTTTCGTGCTATATTTGTCATTTTGCTTCTACATGTTTTATAAACCCCACAATAAATGTATTCTTACTTTAAACAATTACTTTTTAAAGAGATATTCGTATGAGAAAAAATTTTTTGTGTTTACCCGTATGCTTTTTTTTTTTTTATTAAATACTTTTTTTAGATTTTTGTAACTCTTTCAAAGTTGATGAGAAGACTATAGAAGGGTCAGGTGCATGATAAGAAAGGAATGATCTATAAGGCTCCAGAGCAGACATGAAGGAATGGGCCTTGGGGTGGGTAGATGGCTTCTCTGTTGTAACAGGAGGAAGGTGAAGAGAGGGCAAAAATGAGGAAGCTAACGTTTGGCGTCAGGTTAATGAATTTCCTTTCTAATGGCTTCCCCTTTTTCCTTATAAAGTAAGTGAGAATGAGGGAGGAAATGGAGAAGTAGAAATAGTCAGTGCTGGGTATTACTAGTAGTGTGCTGACCGGAGGACTGTAGCAGGGCTACCAGGCTGTGACTGACGGTCCTTTTGATGATGGTAAATTCATTGTGGAGCCAATTTATCCTGTGACGTGTGACTTTCTCCATGTCCTTGAGTACTTGGGTTTAGATAAGAATAGAACTGATGATTGACTTTACTGGAGTTGACATCTTGATAGCTGTGAAAAGTCAGGGAAAAGAAGTCTAAGGTATTACAGAGTGTTACTGGGTAATGGACTTCAAGCTCCAAGGTTAGGAGCTAAGTTATGGTACCAGATTTGTAGTCGGAAAAATTGAACAAGAAAATGAAGCTGAGAAGTTAGCAGTTTTGGAGATGGAACTGAGATGGAGCAGTCCTGGGGGATGAAAGGAAATGTGGTATGGCCTTGAGTGGAAAGCTCAGGAGGAGTGAGAAGAAGATTTGGGAAAGATCAAGGAACTGGAAAACTGAGGTTACTGGGGATAATAGCTGGGCTGGGTGGTGACAAAGACTTAGCTAGCTGCCAAAGTCTTTGAAGAATGGGGTTTGGCAGTCAGTCCTTTACAGATACTTTCTAATTTGTTACTCTTGTTGACTTTTGATAGGAAGCAATGACAGCAGTACATACTTTGCTGGGAGTAATTATTCTTCTGAAATCACCCAAAATGGGCAGCAGCCTCTGGATGTACAGAAAAAAGAAACATTTCCCAATTTAGCTGAAGAGTCCATCTGGAGAATGATAAAGCAAACACCTGAGTGCATTCTGATGACTTACCAGGTACCTGAGAGGTAAGAAAGCACTTTGGAAGACCCACTTCTGTAAGACTGCTTTTAATGTGTACACATAATATATACAGATGTTGTTTCTTAAGGTTTTTTTTTAAAGAAACTGATTTTTTAAATGTCTTTATACATACTCTTAGAGAAGTATATTTTCAAATTCAAAGTCAAATGACAAATGATTTCTTAAAACAAAAGGTATAGTGAGAATACCACACATACTCAGATCCAGACTAAACAAACATGTTATGCATCATAGACAAGGAAACAGAAAGTCAGGTGCTTTTCTTGCTGACACACAGTACATGAACTTTTCTTTTTAGACTGAATTTTTTTCCCCATTCGAAAAGAATAGAAGGACTAAGAGAAATCTGTTTCTTCTATATTTTCATTAAAACATTGTACAAGTGTTTTCCACCAAGAAAAAGAGCCTAACTTTACTACCTTAACAAAGAAATTATTATTTTTTTGATGTGTACATTTGTAATATATGTAATACTTACATATTAGCAAGAGATATAAAGTACATCACAAACCAAGAAGAAGCATTCTTCTGAGATGACATGATAAGAACCCTGTGCCTTATTCAGGATTGTTAAAGTTTGGGGTTTTTTTGTTTGTTTTCAGGGATAAAGAAATTGTACTGAAAGAAGACCTAGAAAAGCTAGAAAGCATGAGGTGGCAGCAGCCCCAGTTTTCTCGTGGACAAAGAGAGGAGCTGGCCAAGGTGCATTCCTGGCTTCAGAGCCACACCATCCCTCAAGAAATAGACACCCAAGTAAGCACAGTGGAAGCAGCCTTCATATATTGATGTGTTTGTGCCACATAGTGTTAGAGGCAGTTACTGTACATTGTGTGATCCCACCCAAGATGGTAATCCTCACAAGAACTTATGTGGTGTACCAATAAACAACAGAGTGACATATGTGGATGTTAAATACTTTATACACAGTTACACAGTTCATCAGAGTTTGAATATAGGGCTTTATGACTCCAAATGTTTTTTTTCTTCCATCAGTTGAAATGTTATGGGGCGTTTCTGTGATCTATGACAGGAGAGGAGAGTGTAAGAGATTTGCATCTCAAATATGCATGCATGTTTAAAAAGAGCTAAAACTCAAGGTGGAAGATACCCACCAGAAGTAGTATGTGTACCTTGCAGCACTTCCCATGGAACCCAGCTGGTCTTTTTGCTGTTAAGAGATCATCTCAATGAGATTCATGTGTGAACAGCCTGAACAGTGGAGCTTTCTTTGATTTACCAGTGGTCCCAGTGGGTGGTAGGATGGTTGCGACTGTTGTACTAGTCTAGTAAGGAGGTCTTTATTCTCACAAGTATCAAGATGTGGGAGGTGATAATATGTGACATTAAAAATTATAAAGGGACTAACGTTAGGAGTTTTGGAAAGTGTGGAATTAAGGCTTATGAAGTAAACAAGTCACTGGAATCCTCCCCACTCTCATTTTTAAAGAAAAGAATGAGTGCCTGCTCCTTAAGAAGGGTTAGATAGGTCTCACCAGAAATCAGGAGCAGGCTTGGTTGCTCTAAGTGTCACTATTTTTAAAATAACTTTCTATGGTTTTTAAGTAGAAGAGTGTAAGAATGAGCCCTCAATAATTTAAACAAAAGTATTTAAACAATTGCTGTCATTTACCATCTAATATAGTGGATATTCTTAGACATTAATAAGTTGGGGATTTAGACACAGGTTGCTTGGCCAGTATTTTTTTTTATAATTAATTTTGGTATCATTAATCTACAATTACATGTGCAATATTATGTTTATTAAACTACCCCCTTCATCAGGTCCCCCCCACCAACCCCATTACAGTGACTGTCCATCAGCGTAGTGAGATGCTATAGAGTCACTACTTGTCTTCTCTGAGTTGTACAACCCTCCCTGTGCCCCCCAACATTACATCTGCTAATCGTAATGCCCCTTTTTCCCCCTTGTCCCTCCCTTCCCACCCATCCTCCCCAGTCCCTTTCCCTTTGGTAACTATTAGTCCATTCTTGGTTTCAGTGAGTCTGCTGCTGTTTTGTTCCTTCAGTTTTATTCTTTGTTCTTATACTCCACATATGAGTGAAATCATTTGATACTTGTCTTTTTCGGCTTGGCTTATTTCACTGAGCATAATACCCTCTAGCTCCATCCATGTCGTTGCAAATGTTAGGATTCATTTTCTTCTTATGGCTGAATAATATTCCATTGTGTATATGTACCACATCTTCTTTATCCATTCATCTACTGATGGACACTTAGGTTGCTTCCATTTCTTGGCTATTGTAAATAGTGCTGCGATAAACATAGGGGTGCATCTGTCTTTTTCAAATTGGGCTGCTGCAGTCTTAGGGTAAATTCCTAGGAGTGGGATTCCTGGGTCAAATGCTTGGCCAGTATTTTATTGATTGTAAAATCTTTCGGTTGATATTACATCAAATAATTACCTGCCTGCTCTTGTTCTTTTTTGGAGGGCTGTGTCACTTGTGAAAACAAAGATTCAGTTGGTGACACTGCAGAGTCCTGTGGACAGAATCCAGCAGAAAGCAGTGGCTGAGTGAGTGTGGAGTCACCCGCACACCTGCAAAGCCTGCTGGGCAGATGGACCTCATCACCCATCTCCTCCATCCCAACCCTAAGTGACTATGAAGTTATCACTGAATGTTAAGGTTTTTCCTTGACTTTTAATAGACATCATTTTTCTGAAGCAGACATTGTAAATAGCATCTTTTACTTCCTGTTCTTAATGGATTAAAACTGTCAGTTGGGCTCTTTTTCTAGGTTAGCTGTCTTCTGAAGATATTGGATGACCTCTAAAGAGGCATGTATACAGCAAAACTTACTTCAGGTGTCCTCTAAAATAAATTATAACGGCAAGTATAGAAAGCCAGAAAGAGCCCCAAACCTCAGCTTCATTAATTTTGTTTTTATTGTTACATACACCATTTTCTCCTGGTAGAACAGCCTGCATGCTTTTCACAAAGGTTTCCATAAATTTAGCACGTTCATCTAGTCTTTGCACAGCTGATGCTTCCCCTCCATAATTAAGATCAAACATTCCAGGTTTCTCATAATACTACACAAGTCACTTTAGTGTTTACCAATATTAAAATATATTGCCCATGGCATACTAGAAATACCTAGTTTTTAAGGTTTAATTATGACCTTCATTCTTGTAGATGCCTTCTCTTTTGATTTTCCACCTTCCACTGAAATTCTGAAAGTCTTCAGAATCCAATCAGCGTTCAAAGCTTATTCCTTAGAGAGTTTAAATTAACTCTTGTAGGTGTAATGTTAAAAGAGCTTCTGACTCATCCAGTGGTGTATGTAATGTTTTCGTAATGTTTCTGTTTTTAAAGTAACGATAGTAAAAGTTTCAAAAGTTATGTAAAAATTAATATTGTTCTTATATGTGTATGTGTTCAAATTTTGTCTTACCAAAACCAACAGTTAACTCTTTCCAACCATTTTACACAAAAAGAGACCTCTCCATCCCTGTCAGAGGGGTGACCGGCCCTGCATTTTGTTTGCCCTGTGGAAAGGGAATGTCCGGAAGGGGCTGGGTCTGCAGGGGCTCTGTTGTCTAAGCCAAGGGAGATGCAGTATCTGCCATAAACCACTTGTGTCTTTTAATAATTGAGTGGGTTGTTTACTTAGTAACTCAGCTTCCTCTCTTTACAGAAGTCAGCAATTTCTTCTCAAACGTGGAATGGCATAAGCAGTTCACACTCCACAGGTCTGAAAAAGGAAGGGAAGAGGATGAAGGTTACAGTAACCTTTCATCTTTTATACAACATCAACAAACTAACTTACTTTTTTCTTTTTTGTGTGTGTTCTTTTTTGTCTTTGTTTGTTTTAAGAAAATACTTCTTCCCTCCTTTCAAGTTTTACACCTTTATATAAAATGTATCCTCATGATAATTAGGAGAATCAACCTTTTTGTCCATGATGACTGCTGGACCCTGATTCTAGATTTCTTTTCTCTTTAAAGTAGTCATTCCCTGGAAGGTGAATTTCCCTTAACCATTTCCAAATGCTGCCTATGACATTTCCTGGAATTTTCTAATATTAAGCAATTCGATGCAAATATTCCTGTTTTATGAATAGAGAAGTCTCAGATTCTACTCCATCTTGATTGTTAAATGATTTCAAACCCTCGTTGTGTTGGCCAAGTTATGTGGTATTTTTGCCCTCAATGAAAAATCAAATTTAAAAATATTAACCAGCCTGGATATTGTCTGTTGGTAATCATTGTGACCTTCTGTAGTGATGAAATTTTTAATTTGTGTAAATCAAAAATGAATGTAACTACCAGAGGACCGTTGTGCATTCATGTAGCGTATTTCAAACCTTATGTTCCCTGATAATATATGCCTTTGCTTTCCATTCTTTCTACATATTTGTTTTACCTAAGTCTGCTTATTCTTCACCTTGTACACATTTTATGGGTTGTGTATTATATACTAGGTTTGATTTGAAACTGGTGCTTGTTGTAGGTCTGTAAAACCATTTATAATTCTCATATTTTATAAGTAGATTCATTGGTGTGGTTAGAGATTAGACGGCAGTGCTCCTGCTGCTGAAGGTGAGCAGGGCCTCAGCAGTGACAGCATCCGCCCCCCAAGGGGGCTTCCCCCAATTTTAAACTTCGTTGTTCAAGTTTATTAACCTTTTGTATTAATGATGATAGAATTGCTAATAAAGATGTATATTATAGGTTTCAATGTTTACATAAATGTTACCCAAAAGGCTGTATTTTCTTGGCTAAGAGGTCAGGATTTATGAACAGCAGAATTCTGTGTGAATAGAGTTGCTTCTAAATAAGTGAAACGTCACTGTAATTCACAAGGCAAATTTTAATCCAAATTGAAATTTTATTTCAACCAAATTTATAATTAACTGTGTGGATTTACTTGTTTTTAATGGTTATTTGGATATCTTTTTTAAGTAAAAACAATAAATAAACCGTGTACATGTAAAACCGGGTAAGTTTTTCTTGCAGTGTTAACAAACCTTGCCCTGAATATGTATTTTATGTCATTTAGAAATATTTATTAAGCTCTGTTGACTGGTACTCAGATTAACGCTGGTTTTCCCAGTGGTACTTTGTGTAGACATTGCCAGAGATGTCCAAGCTCCTGACTGTGTGCAAGATAGCAGGCATTTTCAAGTTCATTATCTTACTGAATCCTCAGTTCAGCACTGAAGAATTTACTGGGTCCTGAACATATATATGTCTTTTTAATACTAATTTTAATGCCTAATTTATAAAATTCAGCTATCAAAATTACTTTTCAGATTCTTTAGAGAAACCTACATTTCCTCACAAAGGCTGGGTAACTGGCAGCAACAAATCTCAAAATTAAAATATGAAACAAGATCCTTAAGCCAACAGGAACTTATAATGCTACACCTTTCACATCATTTGCACCTTCCTGTAACAAATGATCCTACCACCAAGAAGGAAAAATAGCTGAGTGCTTATTGAGTGTGTCCTACTCTGGCAGGGGCTATTCTGAGCTTTCCGTGAAAAATCTCGTGTAAAGCTCACTTTCACCAATGAAATAACATTGTTTTTATCGTCATTTTACAGAGAAGGACACCAAGGTGGAGGGAATCAAAACCTGGTCAAGGCCTCACAGCTGTGCTTGGGAGCCGTAACTTGGACACAGTAAACCCAACTGCAGATCCCCATCTGCAAGAATAATTGCCAGAATTGCCTGATACCACTGGAGCAAGGGAGGGAGTGCAGAGTCACATGGCAGTGGAGCTCCACCTCATGTCCTTTCAGGTATCATAAGGATAAAATGGTTTTGTGGTTCCAACGCTCTGTTAGAGAATGACTTTTAGTCTAATTTCAGCAGCGAAAGAGACCTCAGCATTTCTGTAGCTCTGCCTAACGCTAGCACACTTCTAAGATTAAGCATCTATCCCAGTTTAAAATGTCCTTCCCTGCAGATTTGTTCTTTATGTCTTAAATAAGCAGAGTGAAAGGATTATCAGACCTGTGCTCTGTAGGAAGTTTTTAATGTGTGTTGGCAGGGTCGGTACTGTGAGGCTGTTCGGTAGCAGCTCTGACACATCATCCCCCCAGGTAGTGTGGCTGACAGTCCCAGGTCCCTGTTAGAAGCTTGGCTCTCCCAGTCAATTGTCCTGGGCCGGAAGCTACATAGGGCTCCAAGGAGCTCACCGTTGATGTGCTGTATACACATACAAGCTGCGTTTATACAGACATATTAATGGAATATAAGTTAGTGTGTACACACACACATAAGTAGTTTTTAATTTAAATCAACAGGTTATTTCTTCCATTCCACAATCTTAAATCCCGCCTCACCCTCTTCTCTCCACAAGGAACAGATTAGGAAGGCATTTATCTAGATTAAGCCAGCTGAGACCCTTGAGCCCACAGGAACTGAGGTTAAACATGTTGCAGTGTTGAGAGAGAAAAAATTCCAAGTTTTTGATACTTTGGTCAGCTAAGGGACAGCAGAGCTGAGCATGTGAACTCCCCATCAGGAACAGAATTCAGACTGTTCCCCATCCTCATCCTTAGGAAACCTTTACTCTAGAGACTTTTCCACGCTAAGATACTGGACTTTTTAAAGTAATAACTTAATGTTGTCATTTTTAAGGATTGAGAGAACATCATAGCTAAGATAATTTAGTTTACTTAAATGATTTGTAGCTTAACTTTTAACTAAATTTTACTTTCATGACTTTATCTTAGTATTTGCATCTGTTCATTTAATAGCTTTAAATTTTCAAAGAATTTATCTTTATGGATGAATTGATGGAAACAAAAATTTAAGAAAGTCAGGACATGTTTAGAAGTAAAATAACCACTCATGATATTTGCAAAACAGAGGGTTTTGTTTATTTTCCAAATAAATAATGAACAGGGTATATAGTTTGCCTAGTTTTTCTTCTATACTGTTTTCAAATCAAGCATTTTTATTTTTAATTTTCTAAGATGGTTGGTTGAGTTGACAAGTAGATGTACATTTTCCTTCAGACACAGTATTTCCAGAAGCATTCAGAGGGAGATTCACGTTTTTGAGATTGTGTCCTGATTGTGGCCAAAAGATGACCCAGTAAAATGTTAGGAGCTTGTTGAGAAAAAGCCTGAAACTAAAACAATACAAACAGAAATATAGGTTATCAATGAATTAAGACTCCTATGCAAAAAAAGGGCCTCTAGCAAGCATGCAGGGCCTTAAAGCAGTGTGTGCCGTGTCCAGGGTCAAGTATTTCCAGAGTATATTTTTACAGGGATGCTAATGGGTGCTATATGTCCCTGGTCAAAATGTTTAGGGAATGCTTCAAGTTAACTAAGTTTATCTCGTGAATTCCTGGAAGCTTTAACGTACTAATAGACACAAGGACTTGCCCAGACAGGAGGGGCTGGAACACACTGTGCACTTTGGCTCATAGGACGCATATGCCCGGGGAACCCTTTGGGAACACCAAGGTAGTGTTTGGGTTGTTGATAATGATCAGATACAGATTTTTCCTCCAGCATTTATGGTCCTCTGTCAATTGTATGCTGTCTCTGACCATCTGATGGCGTCCCTCTTTCCTTCACGGTCTTTCCACTAAAACCCACACAGTCCACTGCATATTCCACAGTCCACAGTCCACCCACCATCTCCCACAGCGCCTGCCTGAGGGAAGCTCTTTCAAGGTCATCCAAAGCTGATCTTGCCTCTCCATCAGGTGCTGCATAGAGTAATAATAGATGCTGTCCTGCATGTATGCCATCTCTTCCTCCACTTAGGTGCTGTACTGCAGTGCTTTTCAAACTGAATGTGCATACAGACCACCTGGGGGTCTTAGGCTGCACTGCAGGTTGTGCTCCCATATAGGTGCTGGGGTGGAGGATGGGATAGTCTGCATTTCTCACAAGCTTCCAAGGGAGACCAATGCTGCTGGTCCGTGGGCCACATGGGCGATGACAAATTAGCCAGCACGGTGGGTGACAGACTTGGCAGTGATCTTATTTTGTTTTCTTAAACTTGTTATCAAATTTATCCAAACAGGAACCGGGTAAGTTCTTGTATTCATATTTTATATTAATCAAAATTTGGAAAAATGAATGCTTTTAAATCACACTGGCCAATTATTTTGAAGTGTAATTCTAACCAAGAACACTCATCTAGTTCATGAATTTCGGATGCTCTAAAATCAAGGTATAAGATGCACACACACCTTTCTTACCTAACTCATAAGTAGAATTGCTTACCTTTCTCATACTTCCTCTTGGGTTAAAAATGTTGGTCCTGAGATCTGGAAAACAATATTTTGAAACCATTCATCACTAGCTCTATTTGTTCTACTTTATGTTTGTTTTATTTAAAACACACAAAATAGAATATTACTAAATCATGTCTAGTTTCTGGTGTTCCTTTTTCACAGTGAAGCGGCATTTCCTTGAAGGCAGATAGGCACCCTTGTTCTCTCTGACCTGGGAGTTCACAGGGGGTCCTGCATTCAGTAAGTTAACCGTTCAGGATTTATCAAAAATATTTTACAACAAATGAACTCCTTTCTGTTAAACAATGTCTATTAAAAGGCTCCATTTTGTTTCCCAGATGTCCTGGGCATTTCTACCAAATCTTGGAGGAATGCAGTCTTGGGGGGAAAAAACAGTAAAAACTGACATTTTATTGTGACTGTGCTGAACAGTTTGCATTTTCTTGTCAATGGTTCAGAATGAGTTGGGATTCTTTTGAGGTGGGTATTTTTATCATTTCTGCTTACTGATGGAAAAACCAAGGCACGGAAAGATAAAATGATTTCCTTAACATTTCAGTAAGTGGGAAACCAAAATTTTAAATTGCACTTAATTGGAAATTGGGATAATGCCATCCCCACCCCACCCCACCCCCAGTAAAAACCCACACAAAACAGAAAGTGCTGAGGTGCCGAGGAGAACGTGATGCCTGCGAAGAGCTGCTGAGTGAATGGAAAGATTGCAGAGGAAGGCTTCGTGCCAGGAGGGAGAGTGTGGGGTAATTAATGCGCTTACTGTACTGTAGCTCATCTTTATATTCCAAAGGGGGGTTTTCCCTCAGCAGTAGATGAAAATAGAGAGGAAATTCAGTAGCAATAAAACCAGACAGCTTGTAAACACAAGAATCATTTTACCGGCTTTCCTAAGACCATCACCAGCGTCCGCACCCACCATCTCCCACAGCGCCTGCCTGAGGGAAGCTCTTTCAAGGTCATCCAAAGCTGATCTTGCCTCTCCATCAGGTGCTGCATAGAGTAATAATAGATGTTAGTAACTCAGCTCATTTCCTTCGATTAATTCTGTTCCCTATTGTATTTTGGGGGTACCAGGCACAAGGAGATAATGCTAGAAAAACTTCAAATGCGAAGTTTGTCGTTTGTCATTAGTGGTATTTTAACAGAGAAGTGGAAATGCTGCAGCCCAATTTGCAAGCCCGCAGAACAAAAGGTCAAGAGCCAATCTGATTCAGACCCCACTGCCTATGGAAGCTTGCCCAGCCGCTCAGCTGTCTGGATAGGGCGGCAGAGCTAAACCACAGGACCAGTTTAAAACATTGCTACTTAAAAAGTGGTTCTTCCTCATTCCATTTTATCTACTGCTGCCGATTGCCTTTTGCTTTTAGATATTTGGGTGAGAGAATTGGATTAAGAGGAAAAACAAAACAGTGGTTTTCCAAAAGACAAGATTGTGTTGTTCCTATAAAATAGGGTGGCATCACCTTTTTCTGGCCTTCAGGATTTAGACACACTTATAAGAAAAGAGTCAGCTTTAAAAAACTCTTTAAAAGAACTTGACAGAAACATCTCCAATGTGAAATTTGGTCAACTTAATGGAACATAAGATGTGTGGCAGGTGTGTGTAGATGTGTATGGGAAGTGCATGTAGAGGATGGTAAGTGGGGCCTGGCCCCGGGGAAGCTCCCTTGGCCTCGGGCTACTATGGTGAGACTGGAGGCTCTGGGAGTTAGATGCCTGCGTGCTCAAGGCTCACAAGTACCTAGCACCCAACCTTGATTAGAAGACAATGAACAAAACATGTATGAGTGCAGTCATATTGTTTCTGAAGAATATTAATGAAAACATACAAAATTTGACCACAGGTGTTTGTGTCTTAAAGGATCATTTATGAAAAAAGTGCAGGAAAAACCTGCCACCTGTTTAGAATTTGAGAGAGTTGCTATACTCATCTAAGTTTTTAAAAAATCATAATGATAATGTAAATTCTTGAAGATGGCAGTAATATCTGAATATTCTTTACTTCATCTTGTGCTTTTCACCATTCTTTTTTAAATAGCAGAGATTCAATAAAGTGAATGCCTGTTTTTGACCATTAAGATGACTACCAATTATGAAGCCCGTGACTTGAAGTTTATTGATAGAGCAAGGATCACTAGCAATGCTTAGCAGTTATCAGAAAGCATGGGGGAAACTTTAGAGACCAGAAATTACAAATGGCTTAGAAGAGTTCTTTATTTTAAAAAATGTCTAAAAGTATCCAAAGTTTATAGACAACATAAAATCCCGTTAAAAATTGTACAAAACCTACTACCCAAGCATCAAACGTTTCATTTCTTAAACTAAATTAAGAGGGAATAACAAAATAAGTACCTGCTTGACTGATAGATTTTTTAAAATTCAACTTGAGACCTGAGCCCAATGAAACATAAATCAAAAGGAAAAGACAATGATGTTCTTGGAAATCAGTGTCATCTCTACCCCCAGCTTGTTACTTTTTTCTTTATAAACATTTTGTGTCATGTGTAAGAAAATGTTTCAATCTGTCATTGGAAATTAAAATACTTTTTATTTTTACATGTATATTAAAAACATTTTAAATCTACAGTTGGAACAACCAAATTTTGACATTCAACCAGTTCATTTAAAAAAATTAAATGTTTTAAATTTAGTGCAATTTTTTAAATTGAAAAAGTGACGAAAACAAAAGGTTGAGTTACAGAAGCGACATGAAATGAGCAGTGCTACCCTTCTGCTCCTGCGCAGTACAAAGAAAATGCAGTATCAGTTACTACCTCTAAAATAAAATGTGCCGTAAGGATCCTCCTGTCTCCTTTTCGTAGCTGAGACTATTTAACGAGGTTCCTGTGAGCAAGAATTCCCATTCGTATCTCCAACATTGCATTTAAGACCCTTGAAGACTTATTCAAGATGAACATAAGGAGGAAAAGGTTTCTCTTACCAGAGAGCAGCCGGGCCTCTTCCCTGGAGTCAAGGACAGGAAGACACAAGAGAGGATTTAAGCACCCAATGAAAAGCAAACAGCCGGAGGCCAGCTTATACATGATTGGCAAGAGACCGCAGTCTTCCTTCCTGGCTTCTGTTGTCTGGATCCTGCAACTTGCTCCTTCTTATTCTGTGATCAATGATTATATATATTATCCTATGACCTCACATCATCCCCTCAAAAAAAATTAAAAATTGGCTATGCAGGCTAAAAGGCAATCACTTTGCACTGATGTAATTTTTCAAGGTAACAGCTCAGACAATAAATTTACTGTCTTGTTGCCTAGTACAAAGTAGATATTATATAAAGAAAGAACAGTTAAGTTTATAAACCTGGCAAAGAGAGTAACTTAGAGCAATAAATCGTTAGTTAAAGAGAGGGTCATACTTGAGTTGAAGTGGCCAAGGCAGAGACATGGATTTATGAGTCCTAACAAGTGAGGCAGGGAATGACATGAAGTGTGTTGGCTTAGCCATCTTATCTCTCATGAGTGAATAGGTGGATTGTCTTCTTGTCTTTGGACTGCAATGCCCGAAGAATGACAATGTGAGGATTAAAATGTAAAACCATTTATTTTCTTTAGTGAAAGTAAAAGGCACAGGAAATAATTCAGGCTCAAGGCAAATCTCCAAGTTGGATATTATGCATCAAGGAGGAATGCAGAACAAGCCTGAAAACATTGCTGCTAAACATTTGAGGCATTTTGCTGCTATTTACTTCCACCCTGCCTGGCCTGGTGCAGGGCTGAACTACTAGAGGAGCCCCCTCACTGATGACCTCACATTTGCATCCCACTCCCAGTCTCATCCCCGCACAGCACAGTGACACTTTAAATGCATAAATCAGATCATATCCTCTCCTTGCTCAAAACCTGTATTGACCTAGAATAAAAGTTAAGACTGCAGAACTACTAGAAAAAAAACATATACACTTTCACACCCTTGGGATAGGCTGTTATTTCCTAGCTAGGACACCAATCATATAAACCAACAAAAAAAATGGATAAATTGGACTTCCTAAAAATTAAACACACCTTCCCTTTGAAAGATACTGTTTACAAAATGAAAAGACCAGCCACTACTGTGAGAAAATAGAAACATCTGCCTGACATCTGTAAAAAAACAGCTCCTTAAGCCAACCACTCAAGAATGAGCCGTGGGTTTGAGCAGGTACTTCACAAAACAAGGTGTATAAGGAGCTAAAAAAGGACATGAAAAAATACCCAACATCATCAGAGAAATGTCAATTAAAATCATAATCAGGTGCCACTACACATCCCCCACAATGGCTGCAATCAAAAAACTAACAATATCAAGTGTTGACAAAGGCATGGAGAGCACCTGGGTCTCGCATACGGTGCAGAGAATCATAAATCAGTACAACCTCTCTGGGAAACAATTTGAAACTTTCTTGTAAAGTTAAACATATGCTAAACTATGCAACCCAGAAGTCCCACTCCCAGGTCTGTACCCAAATGAAATGAAAACATGCATCCAGCAAACACTTGGCACACACACATTCTTAGCAGCTTTGTTCATAATGGTGGAGAACTGCAAACAGCCCAACATCCATCAGCTGGGGAGCAGATCAATAATCTGGGCAAACATGTGGTGGAATTCTACTTAGAAATACAAAGGAACTACTGATAACTACAGCATGATGAGTCTCAAAAACTAGTTGAAATAAGCCACACCCAGAGGAGTACATATTGCATAATTCCATTTAAGTGAAATTCTAGAACTTGCAAAATGAATTGTTTTAGAACAAAATAATTCTAAAACTTGCATCCAAAAACAGTTCAGTGAGAGACAGAGGTTGACTGTATGGAGACTGGGGGACTTTATGGTGATGACATGTTCCATATGTTGATCAAGGCGGTGGTCACATGGATATATGCATTGACCAGAACTCATCAAACTGTACACATAAAATGGGTGCATTTTATTTATGTAAATGATACCTGAGTAAAGCTGCTCGTTTCTTAAATCTCCATTGGCTCCTGCTTACATTTTCCACTTCTTCCAATACTACGCTCCCCTTCGGACTCCAGTGTGCTCAGAGCTTTACTATTTGCTGAACACACACCTGCTCAGGGCATTTGCAGTGGCTGCCCCCCTCCTGGACTGCCCTCTGCCCACAAATGTGCCTGGCTCTCTTCCTCACCTCCTCCAAGTGTTTGCCAAAACATCACCTTCCCTGAGCCTGCTATTCAAAAACCACAACCAGCATTACTTACACTCCTGCCTTGCTGTCTTTAGTCCATAACACTGAGCTCCTGACACACTTTATGTATTTTATGTAGTTACTGTACCCAGTAGGCAATCAGTAAATGTTTGTCAAATCAGGGAATGGGCCACCAACCATATATCAGGTCTTATTTGGGAGAAAGAAGGGTGAACAAAATAAAAGAGGTTTGTGTTCTTGTGAACTTTCTAACTGGAGGAGACAGACAACAAAGTAAATACATGCTATGATAACTTGTTATTTCTGTGAAGAGAAATAAAGCATAGTGGTGAGATGGTGCAGTGGGGCGGATGGTCAGGAAAGGTGTTTTTCCAGACAGGACAATTGGGCGGGGGCCATTTGAGCAGTACCCCAAATGAAGTGGGTGTGATCCACTTGGAGCGGCCAGGGAAGCTGGAGGAGTCCTGAAGGAGAGCCCCTGGGCTGACGGCCGGGAACCATCCAGGACGGCCCCTGGGTTGGGCAGCATAGGGGTCATCCACGCCTCGACAGCCAGTGTCGGGGCAATTGCACGCCTGTGTCCAGGGGGAAGGAAGGCCGTCATCTTCCTTCAGGCTCATCTGCTCATTCAGCAGCGACCTCATCTCCTGGGATGCATCAGCACCGGCAGTGGGGACCGAGACCCTGGCGTCCGACCCGGGGCCCACAGAAACCACTCAGATCCAGCTTAGGAAGGTGGTGTATCGGAAAATCAGTGGACAGTTCCCAGAATTCAAGGAACTGTGCAATGGCAGGAGCCAGAGCCCCACCGGGAGTGAGAGCGACAGAGTCCACCCGCTCCCTCTGACCTCTGCCTCTGAGGGACTGGACTCCCTCCCCACCTGGTCTCTCTCCCTCTTTTTCCACTGTCTCTTCCCCAACATTCTCTTCTCTTTCCGTCTCAGTCTCTGTCTCCCTGGTTCCACAGTTTCTTGCCTTGTCATCTCTCTGTCCGTATGTTTCTAAATCTTTCCCCTTGGCAGAGCTGGTTTTCTTCTCTTTTCCACAGGTATTTGTCCATACCCCTCCACAGCTGAAATTTACCTTTCTTCATTTTAAGAGATCAGCTCAAAAACATCTTTCCTCTACTTTGCAAATTCCTAGGAAAGAGGGTCTGATGGCCCGGTTCAGCTGGGCTTTTACTGAAGTCCCCTGTGGGAGAGTGCCTAGGACAGCTCCTTGAACAAGAGAGGACAGTGACCCTGCAGACATCTCAAATGGAGTACAATGCAGCCATAGCCGGAACAGATTCCTACCTGGTAAGCCTGCTTTCAGAAATATACCTTAAGTAAATAATACAACAGAAGCAAAAAATTACCTGGTGGCAATTCTATCTATAGTGGTAAAGACATTAAAGGTTGCAAACTCAAGTGCACGTAGGAGTGAAGAGGTGATAATGGAAGTGAGGCGGGCTTGGTGAATGACAATAGGAGTGGTGAGGACTGCAGCAAAGTGGAGGGTGTATGTTCTCTCCAAAGATGGACTACTGCTCCTGGTTGCCAAGCTAGAATGTTAGCAGTCTGAATTGTGAGGCTTATCCATGATTTCTCATGGCAACTAATTAAAATTTATAAACAAAGTTCTGTGCCAGCACTGTGCATTTCCAACAAAACACATCAGAAAGCCAAAATTCAACCCACAGGCACCCAATTCTGGCCTAAGTGCCCCAAATATGTGTATGCATTAGTAGGTTATAGAGTGTGTCAATCATGTAATTTTAGTAGAGTCAGTGACTGAAAGATTATAGAAACTTGGAAAATCAAGTAATTTTAAAGAGAGCATACAGTAATTGACACCAGGTAAAAATAAGGTGATTATGTGGACAAGAGCTGGTAATATGACAGAATTGAAAAGAGTTGTGTTAGAGTGAAGGAATTTTTTCTTAAAAAATTCTATTTTATCATATATATGTTATGTTATATACATATATATATAAAACGTTTGTGTGTGTGTGTGTGAAGCACTCATGAAGTAAAGCCCCGCCATGAGCTGGGTAAGCAGGCAGGCTGGGCCCGGGGCCTGCTGGTGCCCCTTGAGGACGTTCAGAGAGGAGGGGTGGGGTGGAGGCTGCTCCTCTTTCTACGGAGGAGGCTGTCTGCCAAGCTTTGTCATTCCCTGGTGACTCAGGGGTACTTCTGACAGTTATTAGCAATGATTTCACAGCATGGCGTCATTAAGTTACTACTAAAGGTTTAAGCTTACAAGAAAATGAGCTTTTTTCCTTCCAGAGACCGTCAATAACAGTGTCCCCTTGTCCCAGAAGTACACGGACTTACCATGCCATCCTAACGGTCCTGTGTTAAGCAAGACAGCTGCACATTTAGGGCAGTTGTGAAGAATGACCACCTTTCATAAGAGGCAGGATCTCTTTATTTGTGAATTACCTTTTTAAACCAGAGGGGTATCTTTTTAAGAAACCAACGGTTAATATGTACCTTGGATGACTTGTGTCCATGGAGCCCAATGCTCCTTTGGAAAAATACAAAAGTCACCATCTCTTTTTAGTGTTTATTTTGAAATCGACCTAATTCACCCTCTCTGCTGCCATATTTACCCTTTTTATCTGTGGGCATAATTTTTGACTCTAGTATCTATACTGCCCATCCTTAGTCGTGGGGACTCCATGAGGAGAAATTGATATGAAGGCACTTTGCCAAGTGTTTAAAACCTGTTCAGTGCTTGCTCAGTGATGAAGAGCTGTCATAATTCAGGGTGAGCTATCAGAAATGAGCTTGTGCTCTTCGGATACTTCATCGCGTATGCCATTTTTCAGGCAGACCTGGGTCTGTGGAAGTTCAGAATATCTAAAACTAACACAGCTCACACTCAGCTGAGGATGAGATGGTTTGCAATGTTACAGGGTCCACTTTTCATTCTGTTAATGTGAAAATCGTAAGTTACAGGCTGTCAGATATATAGAATTAATCTGTTAATCAAAAATTTAACTTACCCTGGTCTGTATTAGTTACCGGTTGAGTTTATGCTAACTTGTGTCTCAGATAACCACTTCATGGAAATGAGCAGTGCATGCCTCCCTTGTCAACTGTATCACAGCAATAAGCCATGGGAATCAGCGGCCCCCAGGAGCACTGGGGGCTTCTCAGGAGACGTGAATGAGGATTGGGTGAGGGAACAGCCTGAACCAAGGCCCAGAGGACATGTTCGGTACATTTGCAAAAGGCTGGACACAGGTAGATGAGACCGGGAAGATACGTGGGGCTAGATCACAAATTCCTATATAAAGAATTTGGATTTTTTCCCCTTTAATAACAAAGAGAAGGCGCAAAGGGTGTTGAATAGGGGAGTCATGTCATTCACATCTGGTGATGAGTTAACCACCCAAGAGAACTCCGAAGGCCTAGGAGGGTAATGCCAAGGAGGGGCTGGTTTACGTAGGAGGCCAGCATAGAAGGAAAGGAAATGAGTGTCCCATGGCTCTCTGAGAACCAAGCATTACAGGCAGACAGAAAGCAAGTGCACAGGCCCTGGGGTAGGACTGAGTTGTGCCTATTTGAGCAACACCCTGGAGGTCAGCGTGGCTCAAGCACAGTGATCAAGGGGGAGAAAAGGGGGCCGAGGACAAAAAGGCAGGTAGAGGACAGAGCTAGTTCTTGAGAGCTATTTCAAGGACTTCCAGTTTTAGAGTGCGTAGCACAGGAAGCCATATGAGCAACACGAAGGCATAAGGTGGATTGTGTTCCAAAAGGCTCACCCTGGCCCTTGTGGGGAGAGACTAAGCCACGTAGGGCAGGAAGGGCGGAGACCGCCCTCTAGGGCCTGGAAGCAGGGGCGGTGAGGATGGCCAGATTCGGCAGCTGTTCTGAGGCAAGAGCCACCAGGATCCCCCGGAGAACTGGCTGTGAGAGGAGGCCTGCCTGGAGGAGGACCCAAAGTTCTCAGCCTGAGAGCCCAGACGGGTGGCATCCCCTGTAACTGAAATGTGGACAGTTGTGGGCAGACCAAGATGCAGGGGATTTTTGAGAGTGCTTTGGGCGTGTTAGTTTTGGGGTGCCTGTAGATACTGGGGGGAAGGGCCAAGAGGCCGCTGGGTGCATGCAGGGCCTGGAGGAAGACGTGGGCTGCAGGCGTGATTTGGAGTCACCAGATGGTATGTAAAGGGTGAGGCCACGTGAATCCCAAGCGAGAGGGTGGAGAGAAGAGCGGAGGGTGAGCGCCCAGGAGGCCCCCCAAGGGTTGAAAAGCTCATGAGACGGGTTCAAGAAAGAAAGGAAGCAGACACAGGGAAAGGGCACCTCTTTCTAGGGGTCTTTCTGAAAAAAGGAGCAGAGAAATGGGTGCAGCAGCTGGGTGACGATCCAGGGTCAGGAGCCATGGTTAAAGGCCGATGTCTCAAATTTTTCCCAGCAGGGGGCACAACCAGATTTGCCCTTCGCATGAGGCAACCGCATGGTGACCTGTGTGGCAGAGCAGAGCCAAGTGCCTGGTGTCTGACCACTGCCCCACCCTACCCCAGCTGGCTGCCGCAGAGCCCTCTTTCCTGTGGGCCAAAGTAGATGCAAGCAGGCCCATCGGGATAGTTGTGCAAAGCTTCTGTCAGGTTTGTATGAAGAACACACAGTGCAGTTCTTTTTGGAGATAACCAGGTTCTAGGCTGCGGGATTCCCCAGGTGCCAATTGGCTGAATATTGGTTTATAATAAAAGATCTCTTCATCTGAGAAAAGTCCTCACAGTGGCTTGCCACCTGAGGTTCTCCACTTTGATCACTACCCTCAAAGGCATGCTTCTGCCCCAGGGCCTTTGCACTAGCTGTCGCCTCAGCCTGGAATGCTCTGTCCAGACGGCTCATGGAGAACTCATTCACCTCCTGTAAGTCTCTGCTCAAATACCACATTCTCAATGTGGCCCACCTTGATCTTTATTTAAAATTGCAACCTGCCCTGTCCTCCCCATTTTTCCCACACCCGTGCCCAGTTTATTTTCCCAATATCACATCACATTTTATTTACTTAACATATTTATTGGGGTTATGAAGGCTGGGGTCACTGTCTCTTTTGCTCACTGAAGTATCCTGCATGCCTAGAACAGTACCCACACACAAAGGTCTCAAACTCTATTTGTTGAATGAATGCATTTTTGAAATCCTTTTAGCCTGGCTCATGGGCTCTGTATTTATTTTTTCCAGCCAGATCTATTGTCTCAGTCACCCATTGCTATATAAGAAACTACCCCAAAACTTAGTGGCTTAAGACAACCATTTTACTGGTCATGATTCTGTGAGTCAGCAGTTGGACTGGTTCCTGCAGGAGGAACCTGCTGCTATTTGTCTAGGGTGACTCTTGTAGACCTGTTGTCGAGGACATCATGCACGTGTCTAGAGGCTGGTGCTGGCCAGCAGCTGGGCCACCTTCTCCATGGGTCTCTCATCCCCTGGGAGGCTGGCCCTGTGGCCTTCATGTGGCCTCTCTGGGCTGCACAAGGGCAAATGGAAGCTGCAGAGTCACTTCCTCAAGGTCACTTGGGCTGCCTTCCCCTGGCTGCTCTGGATTCAACGGAGTGGGGCATTAGTCTGCCGGGACTGCTATACAAAGGACCATAGGCTGAGTGGGTCGACCCATAGAAGTTTATTGTCTCAGAGTCTAGAGGCTGGAAGTCTGCGATCAAGGTGGTGGCGGGCTGGTTGCTGCTGAGGCCTGTCCCCTGGGCTTGCAGACAGCTGTATCCTCACATGCTCTTTCCTCTGTGCATGTACATCCCTGGTGTCTCTCTCTTCTGGGGAGGACACCAGTCCTCCTGGATTAGGGCCCCACCCTTAGGACCTCACTTTGCCTTAATCCCCACGTAATTCCCTTAAAGGCCCCATATCCGAATACAGTCAGGGTGCCAGGATCAGGACCTCAACATATGCATTTGAGGGGCGCAGTTCAACCCTCACGGGTGGGGAGAGAAGCCCATCGCTAATGGGAATGGCCGAGGAGGCGCGTTGCAAACCGCACCACATCCAGACGGAGGATCTCCCCACTTACCCAGCTGGCACACACCCTCACGGGGGAAGAAGGCATCTTGGCGGGAGGCTTCTCCCAGCCCACAGAGACAGGGAGTCAGGCCCCGCGTGGGTGAGGGCGGGTAAGGAAGTGCTTCCATCCCAGCCCCACGGGGACGAGTGGCAGGACGCAGGGTCCTGCAGGCAGCATGGAGCTCCAGAGGGCCACACCACGGAAACCAGGAAGCCTATTCTCTGGCGCGGGACCCTCAGGAGAGAGTCTCTGCCTTCCACACGAGACTGCAGCCCCCCGTTTATCTGGTCTCACGCCGACTTTCGGGGTCACTTCCCACAGCACCTGCCTCCGGCTGGACATTTGTCCCATGCTTCAGTTTCTTCTTGGTCGTGGTCCTGTAGAATCGGCCTCATCTCTAGGACCTGGCACAGAGGCACCTCCTCCTCGCAGAGCTGTAGGACGAGCACTTGTGAGCCCTGCCTCCACCTGTCTCCTCCGCTGCTGTGGACTGCGTGCTGGGGTCTCCCCGCAAAGTCTTGTGTGTGATGGTGTTGGGAGGTGGGGCGGGTATTCTAGACGTTCAAGGAAGGCGATGGACGCCCACACCAGGTGCCACGCTAGAGCTGTCCCGTGTCATCCCACGGAATCCGAGGCATCTGCACCCCCCAGGGCAGACCCCTACCGGACACAGACCTGCAGCCCCTTCAATCAGACAGAGTAAGTTCAAAATACAGGATTAATTCCAGTGGTGAAGAAAAGGGCGACCCTCAAAATATGAAGAACTTTGTACAATTAGATGTTGGTTGTTTCCAGGAAAGATGTATTAACTCAAACCCAGGAAAAAAAATTGCGAAGAGAAATTTAACCCACATTCAAAAATGTGCTTCCTCCCAAGCGCAATGGTTTCCACAATCTGAAAGCACATTCAGGAGTCCTCCTTGTGCTAGTCTGTGCGCTGGCGATGACACCGATGCAGGGGTTGTCACCTCTCTCCCGTGGACCCACCACTATGTTGACAGCGGTGTCTGGATGAAGCCCCATCCCGTTGCAGGCGGGTAATCTGGAATTTTGGAGTTCTAATTTCACATCGGACTCCAAGGAGGCAGTTGATAATTGTTCCACCAGCATGCGGGGCGTCATGTGAGTGCCCGGCCCCACTGAGAGGTTTGGACATTGCAGCCCAGCAGACCCAACCCATGAGAGGCCACAAGCCTGTCTCCCCCAGTGAGAGTCTGCAGTCCCTCGTCCCTGTCCCCCGTGTGATAGACACACAGCCTAGGCAGGCTTGGCACTTCCTCTATGTGCGGAATAACAAGGATGAAGCCGGCTTTATGCAGGTGTCCCAGGCTATGTGCCTTGCAGGCAGCACATGCCCAGTCTCCAGGAGGGAAGGATGGAGCTAGTGACATCCCTGTTTTCCAGACAGCATAAGTGAGGCTGCACAAGGTCAGGAAGCCCGCTGGAGTTCCCTCGCTGGTCAGCACCGGGCCTGCCATGGGGACCCAGGTCTGGCTGGTCTGTTTGTTGGCTGAATTTGATTTTCCTTGCATGATGTGACAGTGTTGGAAGGGAGGAGGTATATGGCCAGTCCTTTTGAGGGTAGCCCTGGGTACTCAGGGTCCCTCCACATAAGGGTGCAGCAGGTAAAGGGGGGAGCAACTTTGAGAAATTGCACCTATGTGGCTCTGTGCACCCCCTCCCTGAAGCAGGGTGACCACAAGAGAAAATTGCTACATTTCTAATGATGACAGTGCTAGTCCACCGGCCTAGATTTGCATAAAGTACTTTTAAAGATAAGTCCATACCATTGGCTGGCTAATGTCACATTTCTATGGGGCCTTGCAGGCAGACACAAACAGGCTGAATCTCCACTTTCAGGCATCATTTTTCTAGAAGGAATGTTCCCTCCATCTCTGTGACCTAGAAGGCCACCTCCCAGAGAAGGGTGATCTGCCAGAAAATGACACTCTGCGTCTGGATTTAAGCCACTGGGGGATGCATCACACTTTGTGAGCAATGGTGGGAGAGGAAGGGTGATGGATAAATATCTGCTCTATTTATTGATTTGATTCATTCAATTACACAGGAGACTCATTAAGGCGACATTCAAGGGAATGACTCAAATGTCACCTGAATGATGCCCGAAAGACTTCAGCCAGCATTTTTTCAGATTCTGATATTGGAGGAGACTTTGAGCTTCAGAGGATATTAATTGTGACTGAGATCTGGGTGTGAAGTTAAGCAGTGGGGCCACCAGTGAGAACGTATGAGGGGGAATCTGTGCTGAGCCGAGCCAAGCAAGCTGGATTTAATGATCACTATTTCTATGTCTCATCCTTAACTCATGCTTAATGGAAGGTACTTCTATTCCATTCCAAATCCAATCATCAGAAGTAAATTCTTCATAATGCACCACATAGCCTTGATTCCCAAGGGTATTTGATTTTTCAGGTGAGATAACTCTCTGGTTGCCTGAAACAGTAACTAAGCTTTGATTTCCAAAGTTTGCCTTTATTTCTCGTGGGCCTTTTCCAAGACCAGAATTTAGTTGTCCTGAGTGCTCTGGTGTAAAGATAGAGGGAGAGAATCTTTCCTCAGGTTTCTGAAAATATAGAATATTGAAAACATTGTTTCTGCTCAAATCATTTAATTTTTATTACTTCTTTATTGTCAATGTCTTTTAGCCAAAAACCACTCAACACACCTGTAGCCAAACAAAATTGAGCTTTTTGACTCATTCCGTAAACCCGTACAGCACAGGGCACTGTGGTTTCAGAATTTCAGGTAAGGAGAAGGATGAAAGGACTTGAGTTGGGGGACTCGATGGCGAGGGGCTGGGAGACCCTGGAAGCTGGGCTTTGCTCTGGGTTGAATGCTGTCAGGAGCAGGGGTGAGTCTGCTTATCCAGAAGGTGGAAAGAACCTGCCTGTGTGAGAGGCTAAAGCCGGAATGGGAAAAGAAGCAGGCATCTCTCGCACCAGCCAGGCTAGGGGACTGGTTCTATCAGCCAGTAACCATAGAACTGATGGTTCTATCAGCCAGGATACCAGGTGTTAGATACTTCTTGTGACACGAACAAGTTCCTGTTTTTATCTGAGCAGACCTGCTTATGGAGCGCTCCTGGTTTTGTCTTGGTCCAGCGTGGACACAATGGGCCCTTGTCTGGTGGTCTGTGAAAGCGTGGATGGTCAGCAGAACACACCAAGGCCCACCTGTGAGGGCCAGGCCAGCCCACTGTCTGGGGCAGCTTTCCCTACCCTTCATCCACGGACTTACTTATCAAACACGTAATTACAGCAGTGCTTTCTCTGTGACGGGCACTCACTGATTTACAAGCACAAACTCATGTAGTCGAATGCTGCCCTGAGACCCTCCCTCCCCTCCCTGCACTCACCCGCTCTGGCTTCTCATAGCCACACAGGGATTTTCTAGTAGAATGTGCCAATGTCCTGACTGCCAGGGTCACTTTTCCGGAATACAATTAGTAGTTCCATCCACCCACCCACCCATTATCCACCCATCCATCCACCTACAGCTTTTACTGCTTTGTGCATAATTCTCATTTTGAAAGAGAACATCTCTGGAAAGTTCCCTAAAGTGAGTTTTCCTTTCTTGTTTCTTCCTTGTCCGTGTGTCCGCCTCCTCAGCAGTCACTGTGTATCCATAGGGACGCTTGTAAGGTGCTTCGGTAATACCAGGGCTGGGCCAATGGGTCTGGGGAGAGGACATCCCGCCACCCTGGAAATGCAGGAGGGGAACCCACATAGACCTAGGGGACAGCCCTGGGAGGGGCGACCTGGGGTCGTCACGCAGGCGCCGCCTCCCGCCCCCGCCGCCCCTGCCCTTGCCCCTGCGTGGCCCTCCGTTGCTTCCCTGGTAGTGGACAGGGGTCTGGGGTAGGGCGCGGCTCAGCTCAGCTTAGTCTAAGCGGTACTGGGAGCGGTGGGGCCAAGGCCGGTAAAGTCAGGCAGGGGGCGTGGCCCGCACAGGTGCAAAGGGCGGGGCCAATGCTGGGCGGGGTGCGGGCGTGGAGATGGGTGGGGCAGATCTGGGCGGGGCCAGGATGGTCAGGGTGGGGAGGTCAGGAGGAACGTGGCAAGGCAGGTAAGGAGCAGCTTTTCGCGCCAGACCCCAGGGAGGCAGAGAGCGAGGGTCGGAGCTGCTGGCTGGTGGGGCCCTGTTTTCTTCCTCCATTCTTGGATTCAAGAGATCTTGTCGGGAGTCACCTGAACTGCACCTGTTTCAAATTATAAGGTATCCAGGTGTAAGGCTCCGTGAGGACTTGCACCTTCCCTCCGCATCCGGACAGCTGCGCAGGTAAGATCTGAACCACGCCCGGCCCGGGACCTCAAAGACTTTCAAGCCTCAGGCCGTTCCCCGCCATCTGGAACACTCCCTCCAAACCCATCTCCGCCCAGGCTGAGGGAACAGATGGCAGTTTGCCTGTTGTGATGCATATGATTACTATTTATTAAATTAGAACAAAGAGTATTTTAACATTTCTAGATAGCTCTATCCAACTCAGGGATGCTTGAAGTGTTACAGCTAGTGTTAGTTTTAAATAAAACATTTTATTTTGTGATGTTAATTCATAGGATGCGGACCATGCTAGATCAGTCAAGGTACATCAGATTTAGGGTTGTGAACTGACCTGTCATACAAAACAAAAGAAATGGGTTCTAATAGTGTTTCCTTACATAAGATTTCAACAACTGCACAGTTTTATCACACATAAACTTTTTTTTTAATTGTACAATAATTTTTTAGTTTTTAATTTTTCTTAATTTGGTATCAATATAAAATCACATGGGCAACATTTTGGTTACTAGATTCCCCCCCATTATCAAGTCCCCACCACATCCCCATTATAGTCACTGTCCATCAGTGTAGTAAGATGCTATAGAGTCACTACTTGTCTTCTCTGTGCTAGTCTGCCTTCCCCGTGCCCCCCCCCCCATGTTAACGTGTGCTAATGGTAATGCCCCTTATTTCCCTTCTCCCTCCCTTCCCACCCTGCACCCCCCCCCCCCCAGTCCCTTTCCCTTTGGCAACTGTTAGTCCATTCTTGGGTTCTCACACATAAACTTTTAAAAGGAATTAAATCAATATGGTATAGAAAGCTAATTCTGAGGTCCATTTCTGGATTTTATAATAGAAGTTAAGTATTGTCACAGTTGTACCCTATGGTTGTTATAATCGAAGGTAAATGAAAATGGGTTAAAGAATTCTTATACTTGATATCTAGTTGTATTTTTGCACATTACTTAAAGTTTTTGTGTCATCCATGGGAATAAAAAATTCTTTTAAAGAAATTGCTAAAGACTTAAAAACAAATACAGGAGATTCAAGATGGAGGCATGAGAGGTGAGACAGAGAACTCCTCCCAAAACCACAGATAGTGCAAAAATAAAGTTAATACAGCTAACCCTAAAACAGCAACAGGAAAGAAGGCTGCACCAGAGTGCATACAGACCTCACAAACAGAGCAGACCTCACGAAACAGGGTAATGTACCAAAGCCTTGGTCCAGTGGGATCCAAGCCCTACCCCCACCCCAGCTCACTGGTGGGAGGAAAAGAAATGGAGTGGGGAGGGGGTAGAAGCCTGGGACTGCTGAACACCTAGCCCTGGAGGTCTGATTTGCAAGCAGAAACCTACATTGTGTGGTGCTCTGGAGGATGGGGAGCTGGGAAGGACTGCTTGAGAGACAGAGTCCTACCATTTGTGGAGGGTGGGATCCACACCCGGCCACTATGGGACAAGGGAAAGGCAGGAGGTCGGAGAGGCTTCCTACCAACAAGAGGGCTGATGAAGGGGCGGGGTTGCACAGAGCTTGCTGCACAGGACAAGGGAGAGCTGGACAAGGTTGTCTGAGTGTGCTCTGCCCAGAAGATTGGGAACATTGAGGAGCTTCAGGCGCTCCATCCCCTTAGCTGGCTACTTAGCTCCGAGGCACCCCCACTGGGATACGCAGCCTACCAAGCCTTCCTCCTGGCCTGATGGCACTGGCTCACAAACCAGCAGTCACCATGCTGGCATCAGGCCAGACAGAGGGAGGCCCCGATTACAACAGCGAGAAACGCAAAGCACAGAGGCTTACACCTGTGTGCTCAGCCCATTGGCTCTAATACAGGAGACAGGCACGGCAACCGGGAATCAGGAAACAGATCTTTCCTCCCCCACAGGCACCAGCTCCTCTCTCCTATGACCCCCAAGCTCACTCTAGGGGCTGAGCAGGTCCAGAGACTGGAGTTTCTGCACACTAGTGGGCACCACACGGAAATATGAAATGTTAAAAGAATATGGTTTAGACCAAAATCTCACAAACCCCAGAAAAAAGGACAAACGAAACTGAACTCACCAATCTTCCTGAAAGAGAGTTCAAAATAAAAATCATAAACATGCTTATGGAGGTACAGAAAAATATTGAAGAACTCAGGGACGAATTTAAGATGGAGAATCAATCACTAAGAAATTCCATATCTGAAATGAAACATACAATGGAGGGATATAAAAGCAGATTAGATGTAGTAGAAGAGACGGTAAATGGAATAGAAATTAGAGAAGAGGAATATAAAGAAGCTGAGGCACAGAGAGAAAAAAGAATCTCTAAGAATGAAAGATATTGAGAGAACTGTGTGACCAATCCAAATGGAACAATATTCACATAATAGGGGTACCAGAGGAAGAGAGAGAAAAAGGGATAGAAAGTATTATTGAGGAGGTAATTGCTGAAAATATCCCCCATCTGGGGAAGGAGATAGTCTCTCAAGCCATGGAGGTGCAGAGATCTTCCAACACAAGGGACCCAAGGAAGACAACATCAAGACGTATAATAATTAAAATGGCAAAGATCAAGGATAAAGACGGACTTTTAAAACCAGCTAGAGGGAGAAAAAACATCATATACAAAGGAAAACACATCAGGGTATCATCATATTTCTCAACAGAAATCTTACAGGCCAAAAAGGAGTGGCATGATATGTTTAATGCAATGAAGCAGAAGAGCCTTGAACCAAGAATACTCTACCCGGCAAGGTTATCATTTAAATTTGAAGGAGGGATTAAACAATTTTCAGATAAGAAAAGCTGAGAGAATTTACCTCCCACAAACCACCTCTACAGTACATTTGGAGGGACTCCTACAGATGGAAGTATTCCTAAGGCTAAATAGATGTCACACAAGGGAAGACAAAGAGTACAGAATATGATTTATAACATACAAAGAATGGAGGAGGAAGAAAAAGGAGGGAAAAAAAACCTTTAGGTTGTGTTTATAATAGCATATGAAGTAAGTTAAATTAGACTGTTAGATAGTAAGGGAATTACTCTTGAACCTTTGGTAACCATGAATCTAAAGCCTGCAATGGCAATGAGTACATACCTATTGATAATAACCCTAAATGTAAATGGTCTGAATGCATCAATCAAAAGACATAGAGTTACTGAATGCATAAAAAAAATGACCCATCTATATGCTGCCTACAAGAGACTCACTTCAAATTCAAAGACATACACAGACTGAAAGTAAAGGGACGGAAAAAGATATTTCATGCAACTAATAGGGAGAAAAATGCAGGCGTTGCAGTACTTGTATCAGATAAAATGGACTTCAAAACAAAGAAAGTAACAAGAGACAAAGAAGGACGTTACATAATGATCAAGGTGTCAGTCCAACAAGAGGATATAACCATTATAAATATCTATGTGCCCAACACAGGATCACCTACATAATGTGAAACAAATACTAACAGAATTAAAGGGGGAAATATAATGCAATGCATTCATTTTGGCAGACTTCAACACACCACTCACTCCAAAGGACAGATGAGCCAGACAGAAAATAGATAAAGAGACAGGCACTGAACAACGTATTAGAACAGATAGACCTAACAGACATCTACAGAACACTCCATCCAAAGAAACAGGATACACATTCATCTCAAGTGCACATGGAACATTTTCCAGAATAGATCATATACTAGGCCACAAAAAAAAACCTCAGTAAATTCAAAAAAATTGAAATTGTACCAACCAGCTTCTCAGATCACAAAGATATGTAACTAGAAATAAATTATTCAAAGAAAATGAAAAAGCCCACAAACACATGGAGGCTTAATAACATGCTCCAAAATAATCAATGGATCAATGACCAAATCAAAACAGAGATAAAGCAATATATGGAGACAAATGACAACAATAATTCAACACTGCAAAATCTGTGGGTAGCAGAGAAGGCTGTGCTAAGAGGGAAATATACTGCAATATAGGCCAAGAAAGAAGAACCTCAAGAAAGAAGAACAATCCCAAATGAACACAATTAATGAAACTAGAAAAGGAAGAAAAAATGAGGCCCAAAGTCAGTAGAAGGAGGGACATAATAAAGATTAAGGCATAAATAAATAAAGTTGAGGAGCATAAAACAATACAAAGAATCAATGAAAGCAGGAGCTGCTTCTTTGAGAAAATAAACAAAATAGATAAACCCCTAGCCAGACTTATCAAGAAAAAAAAGAGAGAATACACACATAAACAGAATCAGACATGAGAAAGGAAAAATCACTACAGACACCACAGAAATAAAAAGAATTATGATAGAATACTATGAAAAATTATATGGTAACAAACTGGATAACCGAGAAGAAATGGACAACTTTCTAGTAAAATACCACCTGCCAGGAAGAAACAGAAAATCTGAATAGACCAGTTACCAGCAAAGTAATTGAATTGGTAATCAAAAAACTACCTAAGAACAAACCCCTAGGCCAGATGGTTTCACTGCTGATCTTATCAAACATTTAGTGAAGACCTAATACCCATCTTCCTTAAAGTTTTCCAAAAAGTAGGAGAGTAGGGAATACTCCAAAAATAATTCTACGAGGCCAACATTACTCTAATACTAAAACCAGGCAAAGACACCACAAAAAAAGAAAATTACAGACCAATATCCCTGATAAACATAGATGCAAAAATACTCAACAAAATATTAGCAAACCAAATTAAAAAATACAGCAAAAAGATCATCCATCACGATCAAGTGGGATTCATCCCAGGAATGCAAGGATGGTACAACATTCAAAAATCTTATCAACATCATCCACTACATCAACAAAAGAAAGGACAAAAAGCACATGATCATCTCCATAGATGCTGAAAAAGCATTCGACATCCATTCATGATAAAAACTCTCAACAAAATGTGTATAGAGGGCAAGTACCTCAACATAATAAAGGCCATAAATGACAAACCCACAGCCAACATTATACTTAACAGCGAGAAGCTGAAAGCTTTTCCTTTAAGATCGGGAACAAGACAAGGATGCCCACTCTCCCCACTTCTATTCAACATAGTTCTAGAGATCCTAGCCACGACAATAAGACAACACAAAGAAATCAAAGGCATTGAGATTGGTAAGGAAGAAATCAAACTGTCCCTGTTTGCAGATGACATGATATTGTACATAAAAAACCCTGAGGAATCCATTCCAAAACTACTAGATCTAATATCTGAATTCAGTAAAGTTTCGGGTACAAAATTAATGCAGAGAAATCTGTTGCATTCCTATACACTAACGATGAATAGCAGAAAGAGAAATCAGGAAAACAATTCCATTCACAATTGCATCAGAAAGAATAAAATACCTAGGAATAAACCTAACCAAGGAAGTGAAAGACCTATATGCTGAAAACTCAAGACACTCATGAGAGAAATTTAAAAAGATACCAATAAATGGAAAAACATCCTGTGCTCATAGATAGGAAGAATTAATATTGTCAAAATGCCCAACCTGACTAAAGCAATCTACACATTCAATGCAATCTGTATCAAAATACCAACAGCAATCTTCAATGAACTAGAGCAAATAGTTCTAAAATTCATATGGAACCACAAAAGACCCTGAATAGCCAAAGCAATCCTGAGAAGGAAGAATAAAGCAGGGGGAATTATGCTCCCTTACTTCAAGCTCCCCTACAAAGCCATCATAATCAAGACAATTTGGTACTGGCACAAGAACAGACCCATAGACCAGTGGAACAGACTAGAGAGCCCAGATATAAACCCAAGCATATATGGTCAATTAATATACGATAAAAGAGCCATGGATATACAATGGGGAAATGACAGCCTCTTCAACAGCTGCTGTTGGCAAAACTGGACAGCTACATGTAAGAGAATGAAACTGGATTACTGTCTAACCCCATACACAAAAGTAAACTAAAAATGGATCAAAGACCTGAATGTAAGTCATGAAACCATAAAACTCTTAGAAAAAAATAAAGGCAAAAATCTCTTGGACATAAACATTAGCAACTTCTTAATGAACATATCTCCCTGGGCAAGGGAAACAAAAGCAAAAATGAACAACTAGGACTATATCAAACTAAAAAGCTTCAGTACAGCAAAGGACACCATCAGTAGAACAAGACATCCTACAGTATGGGAGAATATATTCATAAATGACATATCCAATAAGGGGTTGACATCCAAATTATATAGAGTTCACGCACCTCAACAAACAAAAAGCAAATAAGCCAATTAAAAAATGGGCAGAGGAGCTGAACAGACACTTCTCCAAAGAAGAAATTCAGATGGCCAACAGGCACATGAAAAGATGCTCCACATCGCTAGTCATCAGAGAAGTGTAAATTAAAACCACAATGAGATATCATCTTACACCAGTGAGGATGGCCACCATCCAAAGGCAAACAACAACAAATGTTGGTGAGGATGTGGAGAGGGGGGAACCCTCCTACACTGCTGGTGGGAATGCATTAGTTCAATCATTGTGGAAAGCAGTATGGAGGTTCCTTTAAAAGCTAAAAATAGAAATACCATTTGACTCAGGAATCCCACTTCTAGGAATTTACCCTAAGAATGCAGGAATCCAGTTTGAAAAAGACATATGCACCCCTCGTTTATCGCAGCACTATTTACAATAGCCAAGAAGTGGAAGCAACCTAAATGTCCATCAGTAGATGAATGGATAAAGATGAGGTGGTACATATACACAATGGAATATTATTCAGCCATAAGAAGAAAACAAATCCTACCATTTGCAGCAACATGGATGGAGCTAGAGGGTATTATGCTCAGTGAAATAAGCCAGGCGGATAAAGACAAGTATCAAATGATTTCACTCATCTGTGGAGTATAAGAACAAAGAAAAAACTGAAGGAACAAAACAGCAGCAGACTCACAGAATCCAAGAATGGACTAACAGTTACCAAAGTGACAGGGACTGGGGAAGATGGGTGGGAAGTGAGAGATAAGGGGGAAAAAGGGGTATTATGAGTAGCACACATAATGTAGCGGGGGGCAGTGATGCAGGGAAGGCAGTATAACACAGGCAAGACAACTAATGATTCTATAGCATCTTACTACGCTGATGGACAGTGAGTGTAATGGGGTATGTGGTGGGTACTTGATAATGGGGGGAGTCTAGTAACCATAATGTTGCTCATGTAATTGTACATTAATAATACCAAAATTAAAAAATTGCTGAAGATAATTGCATGGTTTTTCTCTTTGTTAAAAGGCATTATTATAATGTAATTTAAAAATATATAATGCAGAAAATTTCCATTTACAGAGTGCTGAGAAATATTTGTTCTTAATGTTCATAAGTCATTCCATGGACTTATGTCTTCACACAGAATTGGGCACAGCTGCAGGCTAATTAAGCTTTCAGATAAACAACATTCTCCTGAACAAATGCATTGATCTAATCTACCGTTTCTGAAACAAAATGACCATCTAATAATAGCATGGCATTCCAAGAAAAAAAAAACTGTGCTTTGATGTAATTGTCATGGCCTACTGAAGATGGAGTTGTCTAACAATATGGAGATCTTATTTCTGCACTTGACCTACATTTTGCTCTTTATGTTTTTATTGCAAGCACAGGGAAGGAATATAGGGATTTCAGTAGCCCACCTGCATGAAAGAAAGATAGGAAAGAGTATAAAAATGGGAGCTTCCTGGGAAAAGAAATTGATTGTGAATGTAATAATACAAGGAAGTCTGATATTGCCTTATTGAGCTCATCAGTGTTTTTCTTCTAAAGAGCAATATCCTCTCACATAAAAAATCTATTGACAGTTGTTGCTATGCTTTTATCTTAATGTGGTAGCACACACTTATCTCCCTTCTTTATTTTATCAGAATAAAACAAACAAAAATGAATTTTCTCTCTTGGCCTTGTTGATTTAGAATTCTGCTTTGCAGTGTCACCATCTTTTGAACTGGTCTGGTAGCTCAGACTGAACTCAGATGAAGAATGTCGACTTCTTTAATTTAAAATTGTTTTCACTTATCTAATCTTAAATTATCATGCCATGAAATGTATACTTCTTGCTAAACAGTTCTATGAGTTTTAGTAAGTCGACAATTGTGTAACCACTATCTCTATCAAGATACAAGAGAGTTCCATCCATCCCCCAAAATTCCCTCCTGCTGCCCCTCTGTGGTCCGTGCTCCCTCCACCCACCCACCCATATCCCTGACAACCTCCCCTCTCTCCCTAAAGTTTTGCCTTTGCATGAATTCCATATAAATGGAATCATCATATAGGACATAACCTTTTGAGTCTGGTTTCTTCCATTTACTAATTGCATTTGAGATTCATCTGAATCAATATTTCAGTTATTTTTTATGACTTTGTAATAGTCCATCTAACAGTGTGCCACAATGTGGTTATGCATATACCGTTCAAAGGGCCGCCTCTAGCTTATGAGTAACACCACTATAAATACCAGCATCTAGATTTTGTGTCGATCTAAATTTTTTTTCATTTGGGACTACGACTTTGTTTATTGGGCAGCTAGAATGACCCTGCCTGTGTCATTTCCGTTTCTAACAGTTCACTGCTAGTATATAAAAATATACTTGATTTTTGTGTACTACCTCATATCCTGTGACCTGGCCAAATTTACTGATTAGTTCTAGGAACTATCTTATAGATTCTTCTTAAGCCCTACTGTAACTGGAATCCACAATCTTTGATATTTTATATATTTTATTTTTTTTTCATTCAGTTCAAAATATTTTCTGATTTTTCTTGTGATTTCTTTTTTGACTCATAGGTTATTTAGAAGTTTGCTTTATTATTTCAAGATATTTTGTTGTCCAGATATCTTTCTGTAATTACTTGTTTAATTTGTGTTCAGAAGGCATATTTTGAATAATTTAATTATTTTAAGCTTATTGATGTTTGTTTTATGACCCAAGATGTGGTCTATTTTTAAATTAATTATTTATTGAAATATAGTTGTTATACAATATTATATTAGTTTCAGGTGTACAACAAAGTGATTCAACAGTTATATACACTACAAAATGCTCAGTACAATAGGTGTAGTCACTGTCACCATACGAAGTTATTACAGTATTATTGACCAAATCCTCTATACTGTACTTTTTCATTCTTGTAACTTATTTTATAATTGGAAGTTTGTACCTCTTTATACTCTTCACCTATTTCACCCATCCCCCACCCCCTCACCTGGGGAACGGCCAGTTTTTTCTCTGTATTTATGAGTGGAATTCTATTTTGTTTGTTCATTTGTTTAATTTTTTAGATTCCACATATTAATGAAATCATATGGCTTGTCTTTCTCTGATTTCTCTTAATGTAATACCCTCTAGGTCCATCCATGTTGGTGCAGAGGGCAAGATTTCATTTTTTTTATAGCTGAGCAATATTCCATTATTCCATTGTGTATGCGTATGCCACATCTTCTTTGTCCATTAGTCTATTGGACATTTAGGTTGATTCTATATCTTGGCTGTTATAAATAATGCTGCAGTAAACATAGGGGCGCATACTTTTTGAATTAGTGTTTTTGTTTTCTTGGGTAAATAACCAAAAATAGAATTAATGTGTCATATGATATTTCCATTTTTAATTTTTTTGAGGAGTCTCCATACTATTTTCCATAGTGGTTCCACCATTTTACATTCTGACCAGTAATGCACAAGGGTTCTCTTTGCTCTACTTCCTCACCAATACTTGATGTCTTGTCTTTTTTATTATTAGCTAATCTGATTGCTGTGAGGTGATATCTCATTGTGGTTTTGATTTGCATTTCCCTGATAATTGGTGATGTTGAATATCTTTTCATGTATCTATTGGCCCTCTGTATGTCTTTTTTGGAAGAATGTCTGTTCAGGCCCTCTGCCATTATTTAATCAGATTATTTGATTTTTGGTGTTGAGTTGTATGAGTTCTTCATATATTTTTGCTATCAACCCCTTGTTGGATATATCATTTGAAAATAATTATGGTCTATTTTGATGAATATCCCATGTGCATTTGAAAAGAATGTGTATCCTGTTGTTTTTGGATGGAATTTTTTATAATTTTTAACAAATCAAGTTGATTTATAGTATTCAGGTCTTGTATATTTTGCTGATTTTCTGTACTTTTCTATTACTGATTACTGAGAAAGTTTTATTGAACTTCTTCCTGAACGCATCTCCTTGAGCAAAGGAAACAAAAGCAAAAATGGACTCACGGGACTACATCAATCTAAAAAGTTTCTGTATGGCAAAAGACACCATAAACAGAACAAAAAGGCATCCTACAGTATGGGAGAATATATTTGTAAACGGCATATCCGACAAGGGGTTAACATCCAAAATATATAAAGAACTTACATGCCTCAACACCCAAAAAAGCAAATAAGTCAATTAAAAAATGGGCAGAGGGTATGAAGAGACAGTTCTCCAAAGAAGAAATTCAGATGGCCAACACACACATGAAAAGATGCTCCACATCACTAATCATCAGGGAAATGCAAATTAACACCTCACACCAGTAAGGATGGCCAGCATCAAAGACTAATAACAAATGCGGGCGAGGATGTGGAGAAAGGGGAACCCTCCTACATTGCTGGTGGGAATGTAAGCTAGTTCAACTATTGTGGAGTATAGCAACGAAGCAAAACTGAAGGAACAACATGGCAGCAGACTCAGAGACTCCAAGAAGGAACTAGTGGTTACCAAAGGGGAGGGGTGTGGGAGGACCGGTGGAGAGGGAGGAAGAAGGGGATTGAGGGATATTATGTTTAGTACACATGGTGTGGGGGATCACAGGGAAAACAGTGTACCACAGAGAAGGCAAATAGTGAATCTGTGGCATCTTACTACACTGAAGGACAGTGACTGCATTGGGGTATGGGTGGAGACTTGATAATATGGGTAAATGTAGTAACCATATTGTTTTTTCATGTGAAACCTTCATAAGAGTGTATATCAATAATATCTTAATGAAAAAGAAAACAGGTCCAAAGTTTTAAATGCTGGCAAGGATGCAGAGAAAGGGGAACCCTCCTACACTGCTGGTGGGAATATAAGCTAGTTCAACCACTGTGGAAATCAATATAGAGGTTCTTCAAAAAACTAAAAATAGAATACCATTCGACCCAGGAATTCCACTCCTAGGAATTTACCCAAAGAAAACAAGTTCTCAGATTCAAAAAGACATATGCACCCCTATGTTTACTGCAGTGCTATTTACAATAGCCAAGAAATGGAAGCAACCTAAGTGTCCATCAGTAGATGAATGGATAAAGAAGAGGTGGTACATATACACAATGGAATACTATTCAGCCATGAGAAAGAATCAAATCCTACCATTTCCAACAACATGGGTGGAGCTAGAGGGTATTATGCTCCGTGAAATAAATCAGGCAGAGAAAGACAAATACCAAATGATTTCCCTCATTTGTGGAGTATAACAATGAAGCAAAACTGAATGAACAAAACAGCAGCAGACTCACAGACTCTAAGAAGGGACTACCAGTTACCAAAGGCGTGGGTTGGCAGAGGGCGGGTGGGGAGGGAGGGAGAAGGGGATTGAGGGGTATTATGATTGGTGCACATGGTGTATGTGGGGATCACGGGGAAGACAGTGCAGCACAGAGAAGACAAATAGTGACTCTGTGGCATCTTACTACACTGATGGACAGTGACTGCAATGGGGTATGGGGGGCACTCTATAATATGGGTGAATGTAGTAACCACATTGTTTTTCTTGTGAAAAAAATAAAAGGTCAAAAAAAAAATAGAAACCAGCTTGTGGCCATCATGGCCTGGCCCCACCCATGAGCATGGCGCTGAAGCAGCTGTTGAATGTTCTACCTTCAAAGAAAGAAAAGCAGTTGAATGTTCTTACTTAAAGACGTAAAGACCCAGAGACATTGGTAGCCATTGTAGTCACACGGTTTCACCAAGAGACAAGGCTTGCTGATGAGCTTAAGGGAGGAGGTCCCACCAGGTGGAGGAGGAACTGATGGTTCATGGAGGAGGTACTGCCATTGCCAAATAATGAATTAAGGCTTTAAGACCTTGGCATTAACCCTAGAGCATAATTTTTCTTGTCCCACACCTGTTGCTTTGGAGTTTGGTTCTTGAGTCAATACAGCCATTACATTTTACAATAATTCTTCCATAACTCTTTTTTTTCACTGTCAGGAAAAAATTTGCAAAAGAAAGTTCAACTTTGGCCATTTTGGCAGGCTGTCAGGCTGTATTTCTTTCTACGTTGTCCCTGTTCTTGGCTGCCAAGCAGAATGTGGTAGGATTTTGTCAGCAGGACTGTGGCAGTTTCACACAGTGACCAGCAGGCTGGTCTTTCTCCAGTTCTTAGGAGGTCCTATTACGGAATTAAGTTGCTGGAGTGGCCTTTTCCTTTGGGGGCACCCTGCCATGGCCCTTCATGCAGGCAACACCCCTTCGTGTGTCTGTCTCCATAGCATAGGGCGTCACATGGCAGGGTGTCATACCCAGAGGAACCTCTACATTACATTTGGGCTTGGGCACATATTTATGATCTGGAAACGAACACAGAGATTAAGGAAGAGGAAAGATGAAATTCTTTCTAGTAATGAGTGGAATCACATAACAGCAGGTTTAAATCTTTATCTGTGGCAATAAATGTGTTATTAAAATATCTTAGAATAAAAATGAACTTGGTATACTCATCAGTGATCATGTTTTAAAAATGAAATCACTTAGGTTGATATTGTATGGGATTGACTTTCAGTTCAGCTCAAAGGCAAAAACAACCAGCCCCAGGAGCCGCAGGGGCCTCTTTCTAAGGCCTCAAATGCGTTTGTGGAAGACGCTAAGAATTCTTACGCTGGCTCTAGCCTTTGAGTCAACTAAGATTTTAGGGCATCATATGAGGAAATGTGCACATTAAAGGAATTCAGATGTTAAACACTTACTTCTCTCCATTCAGTGAAGAGACCCGAATAACCCCAAATCCTGAATGCATTCATTTCTTTGTTGGGCCACACTAGAGTTTAACATCTGTATTTATGACCCACCTCTGTCTCTCTAATCCCTTTTATGCCTACTCAGTGTTTCCAGCCAATTCATTTTCACGTAGATGGCACCTTCCCCTGAAATGCAACAAGTCCAAAAAAGCACTTAGCAGATTCAGCTTTCTTGTCCTAATCCCTTAGGCTGGCTCTGCCTCTGTGCCCCTCACCCCACCCAGCCCATCAGGACCAGCCTCAACCTTAGATGTGTCATCTGTGAGTCACTGCTTCCCTCTATAGCCAGTGTTCATTCAATAACAAAGCCAGGGCAGCTTTTCCCGAAAAGTGTCTGTACCCTTCTCTGTTGGGGGAGCATCGCGTATTTTCCTTGGTCCTTGTCCCCGCCGCAACAAAGAACTGAAGGGCAGAGACACAGCAATGAAGCAGAGTAAAAGTTTTATTTAAAGTTACTTAGAGAAAAAGTGCAGGCAGCCTCAGAGAGAGAGGAGCATCCTGAAAGGTTAAAAAGAGAGAGTATAAAGTTAAAAGGTTATGCACTTAGAAAGTGCAGGTGACCTCAGAGAGAGGAGTGCCCCGAAAGGTTGGGGGTTCCCCCTTTTAAGGATTCTTCAGGAATGTGACTAAGGGCTGGGGGTGCAGATTTATTAAGTGGTCTCCTAATATTTAAAATTAACACAAGGAACTTCCTGCTCTGATTTCTCCCTGGGATAACCAGCATCTTGGCCTGGGAGCATATCAAACAAGACCGCCTTACCAACCACCAAAGTGGGCTGAGTTATTGTCCGTTTGCTAAAGCGTAAGTTAAGAATCTTACTTCTTAACTTCCTGCTGTTTACTATGTTGTTTATGGCTGGGACTGTATGCTAAATTAGTTGCCTAGGTTGCAAACTACTTGATTAGGGCCGAAGGAGAAAAAAACAGCATTATAGGTAAAGTTAAAAAATAAGTTGGGCCTGCATGATTAACACAATTAAGACATGGGCTATGCTGAGGGATCCTCCCTTATCTAGGGAATATTCAAACACTCCAGACCAAGTTACTCCTGGCTTTTTGAGCTTTAACTGATTAACTCTGGCTCTTTTTTAGTGGGCTTTTCCTGGCCTTATTCTCCTTACAACCCGCTCATATCTATTTTCCTGCCTAACATCTTCATCCTTCCTCCATCCTCAATGCTACCTCTGCTCCAAGGTTTCCATTGTCAGCAGGAGCCAGAGTGAGGATGCAGCTGCTGCAAGTCCTCTGGCCACATCACCCAAGACACACGTCTAAGGCAAAGGAGGTTAAAGTGTTGTGCTTCTGCCTCATAACATCACTTAAAGTGTGAGATTTAAGGAGTAACTTTTGACAAACCAAATTGTGTTTGGAAACCACCTCTTGGTTTAAGAAATAATTGAGGCAACAATTAGCTGTGGGAAAGATGGAATGACAGAGGTACTATTTGCTAACATTTTGAGAGGGGGCCTGGGATATGGGCTAGAGCCACAAGGCTCTGAGCAGACTTTTGGGATAGGAATCATGCCCTGCATCTGGCCCGCCGTGAGACCTTGGCCAGGTTACTTCCATCTGCTTATTAGTTTCCTCTTTGGCAGATTGGGGTAATATTATGCTCACCTCCAGGGCTTGTGTGGTATTAAAGGTGCTAGTTAAGAAGGAGTTAGCTATGATATGAGGTGATGGTGATGGGATTTTGCTTATAAAGGGGCCCCAGGGAGCACAAATGGATCCAGTTAATGGAAGATATAGGAAAGTAGATTTCAACTCTATGTAAGAAAATCATCCTTTAAATATAGCCTTTAAGAACAGAGACCCTCTCTCCAACCTACCCAAACACACTTCATTAAGAGTGCAAACAACCTGTAACAACAAAACCAACCACGGCACTATAGTTTGGCTAAGTGCCCTTAAAATCTCTCCCATATCGTTTGTGATCTCAGCTTCCCTTTCACAGCCTTTCTCCTCCTGCCTTAACCAACTGCGGTTGACTAAGAATTGGGTTTTCTTCTCCTTCAAAGCCCTTGCAAGTAGACGCCTGAATGTCCACCCTCATCCAAGGGCCCGGGGGCAGATGGCACCAATACCAGGCTAGAGGGCTCTTCTTTTTTCATGCGAAAATTTGGGAATATGGCTCAAAAGTCTTTAAAAAGTAGATCTTTGATGTGGCAATTCCACTTCAAGGAGTACATCCCAAGGAGATCTTCAGAAAGTATACAAATATGTATTTACAAAGCTGTTCCTAGCAACACTCAAATGAGGAGGTATATTAGCTGCTGACATAGAAAGATTCTCACAACATATTGCTAAAAGTAAAGAATAGATTACATTAAAAAAAATCATTAGGAGTACCTTAAAAAGTTGCACATATACATACCTACCACATGATTGGACCATTCTGCTTGTAGGTATTTATTCAAAGGAAAGCATATGTCCACACAAAAACTTGCATAAAAATGTCCACATTAGATTTATTTGTTAATAGCCAAAACCTGGGGAAAAAACAAATGTCCATTAACAGGTGAGTGGACAATGGATATATAGCCACACAGTGGAATATTATTCAGCCACAAAAAGGAGTGAACTACTGATAAGGCAACACCATGTACAGTTCTGGAGGTCAGAGTCTGAGATGGGTCTCACTGGGCTAAAATCAAGGCGCCATACACATTCCTTCTGGAGGCTCCAGGGGAGAATCTGTTTCTTGCCTTTTCCAGCTTCTAAAGGAGCCTGCATTCCTTGGCTTGTGGCTTTCTTCTCCATATTCAAAACCAGCAGTGTAGAATTTGACATCTATCCCTCATTCTGACACTGGATCACCTTCTTTCACTTACAAGGATTCCTGTGACTGCATTGACCTACCCCCAGTAATCCAAGATAATCTCCCCATCTCAAGATCTTTAATTTAGTCACATCTGCAAAGTCCCTTTAGTCATGGAAGGTCACATAGTCAACAGTCCTAGGGATTAGAATGTGGGCATCTTTAAGAGCCATATTCTGCCTGCCATAGTTAACTTGTCTTAGGAAATCTCAGAGACCTTTTTCATCTTCATGTTCTTAGCTACCAACACAATGAGTTTAATTTATTTTTGCAGGCTGAAAAAACTGATCAGTGAATTATATTGAATGACCATTTAATTTCCTTTTCTCTCTTTTGAATACTTTGTCAGGATTTTTTAATCCTGGAAGACAGAACATTGGCTCCCAGCAGGAACGAAAAAGGGAGATGGGGAGTTAAATACTTTTGGAAACACAGGTGGTGACCTGTGTGGGCCCCAACAGAGTCGCAGGACGTTTACTGGCTGGGTCACTTCCATGCCTGCTTTATGCTGGTCTTGGAGGCCCAGTGGCAGGAACTGAACTGTACATAACCAAGTACTGTTCTCCGAGCTGTCTCCTTTGGAGTACACCCACACTTCCATTACTTATAATAGAACTATATTTTGTTGTAGTTGATCTATTTATTTTGGTATCACTAATGTACAATTACATGAGCAACATTATGGTTACTAGACTCCCCCGTTAGCAAGACCCCACCACATACCCCATTACAGTCACTGACCATCAGCATAGTAAGATGCCATAGAGTCACTACTTGTCTTCTCTGTGTTATACTGCCTTCCCCATATCATCCCCCCCACTACATTATGTGTGCTATCGTAATACCCCTTATTCCCCCTTATCCCTCCCTTCCCATCCATCCTCCCCAGTCCCTTTCCCATTAGTAACTGTTAGTCCGTTCTTGGGTTCTGTGAGTCTGCTGCTGTTTTGCTCCTTCAATTTTTTCTTTGTTCTTATACTCCACACATGAGTGAAATCATTTGATAATTGTCTTTTTCGGCTTGGCTTATTTCACTGAGCATAATACCCTCTAGCTCCATCCATGTTGTTGCAAATGGTAGGATTTGTTTTCTTCTTATGGATGAATAATATTCCATTGTGTATATGTACCACCTCTTCTTTATCCATTCATCTACTGATGGACACTTAGGTTGCTTCCATTTCTTGGCTATTGTAAATAGTGCTACGATAAACATAGGGGTGCATATGTCTTTTTCAAACTGGGCTCATGGATTCTTAGGGTAAATTCCTAGGAGTGGAATTCCTGGGTCAAATGGTGTTTCTATTTCTGTTTCTTGAGAAACCTTCATACTGCTTTCCACAATGGTTGTACTAATTTACATTCCCACCAGCAGTGTAGGAGGGTTCCCCTTTCTCCACATCCTCACCAACATTTGTTGTTTGTCTTTTGGATGGAGGCCATCCTAACTGGTATGAGGTGATACTTCATTGTGGTTTTAATTTGCATTTCTCTGATGATTAGCAATGTGGAGCATCTTTTCATGTGCCTGTTGGCCATCTGAATTTCTTCTTTGGAGAAGTGTCTGTTCAGCTCCTCTGCCCATTTTTTAATTGGCTTATTTGATTTTCGTTTGTTGAGGTACTTGAGCTCTTTGTATATTTTGCATGTTAACCCCTTATTGGATATGTCATTTACAAATATATTCTCCCATACTGTAGGATACCTTTTTGTTCTGTTGATGGTGTTCTTTGCCATACAGAAGCTCTTTACTTTGATGTAGTCCCATGAGTTCATTTTTGCTTTTGTTTTCCCTGCTCAAGGAGATGTGTTCAGGAAGAAATTGCTCATGCTTATATTCAGGAGAGTTTTGCCTATGTTGTTTTCTAAGAGTTTTATGGTTTCATGACTTACATTCAGATCTTTGATCCATTTTGAGTTTACTTTTGTATATGGGGTTAAACAATAATGCAATTTAATTCTCTTGCATGTAGCTGTCCAGTTTTGCCAACACCAGCTGTTGAAGAGGCTGTCATTTCCCCATTGTATATCCGTGGCTCTTTTATCATATATTAATTGACCATATATGTTTGGGTTAATATCTGGACTCTCTATTCTGTTCCACTGGTCTGTGGGTCTGTTCTTGTGCCAGTACCAAATTGTCGTGATTACTGTGGCTTTGTAGTAGAGCTTGAAGTTGGGAAGCGAGATCCCCCCTGCTTTATGCTTCCTTCTCAGGATTGCTTTGGCTATTTGGGGTCTTTTGTGGTTCTATGTGAATTTTAGAACCATTTGTTCTAGTTCATTGAAGAATGCTGTTGGTATATTGATAGGGATTGCATTGAATCTGTAGATTGCTTTAGGCAGGATGGC
>JAQQAC010002837.1:5507648-5521631 GCA_029783875.1 Phataginus tricuspis
TTTTGAATGGAATTGTTTTCCTGATTTCTCTTTCTGTTAGTTCATCACTAGTGTGTAGAAATGCAACAGATCTCTGTGTATTAAATTTGTATCCTGAAACTTTGCTGAATTCAGATATTAGTTCTAGTAGTTTTGGAGTGGATTCTTTAGGGTTTTTAATGTACAATATCATGTCATCTGCAAATAGTGACAGTTTGACTTCTTCTTTACCAATCTGGATGCCTTTTATTTCTTTGTTTTGTCTGATTGCCATGGCTAGGACCTCCAGTACTATGTTGAATAAAAGCGGGGAGAGTGGGCATCCTTGCCTTATTCCTGATATTAAGTGAAAAACTTTCCACTTCTCATTGTTAAGTATGATGTTGGCTGTGGGTTTGTCATAAATGGACTTTATTATGTTGAGGTACTTGCCCTCTGTACCCATTTTCTTGAGAGTTTTTATCATGAATGGATGTTGAATTTTGTCGAATGCTTTTTCAGCATCTATGGGGATGATCATGTGGTTTTTTGTCCTTTTTGTTGATGTGGTGAAGACACTTTCTATCTCTTTTTCTCTCTCTTCTACTTCTGGTACCCCTATTATGTGAATATTGTTCTGTTTGGATTGGTCACACTGTTCTCTTAATATTCTTTCATTCCTAGAGATCCTTTTCTCTCTCTCTGCCTCAGCTTCTCTGTATTCCTGTTCTCTGTTTCTATTCTATTAACAGTCTCTTGCACCTCATCCAGTCCCTCTTATGTCCTTCCATTGTTTGTTTCATTTCTTTTATCTCCCTCTGACTTCATCCCTTAGCTCTTGCATATTTCTCTGCAGCTCCATCAGCATGGTTATGACTTTTATTTTTAATTCTTTTTCAGGAAGATTGATTATATCTCTCTCACCAGGCCCTCTCTCTGGTGTTTGAGTGATTTTGGACTGGACCAGGTTCTTCTGCCTTTTCATGGCGATAGAAGTGATTGTCTATGTGTAGCACGTGTGTCAGCTGGGAGAACAAAGTCCCTTCCTGCTTGCTGGTTGCCTTGCCCTTCTCTGCTGCCTGTGCTGGTTACCCACACATAGGGAGCAGTCTCTGGGTTAATCCCTGAGCTGCCGTGGGCAGGGCGGTCCTCGGGATAGCCTATGGCACTGGCAGGGGTTGCAGACAAGTGGGGTGCTGGTCAGCTTTTCGCAGGGGGCAGCCTCTGGGTCTGGCCCAGTTAGCTGCGTGCTGGGAGAAGAATCTGTGTTGTTGCTGTGGGCAGGGCTGCTCCCCGGCTGGTCCACAGCAATGGTGGGTCAGCCGGTTTGCTTGCAGTGCCAACGGAGGGTAATGAACGGCAGGTTGCTTATCGCCATAAGGGGCTTTGGAGCTGCATTGCCTCCCAGGGGGTTAGGGCGCCTGAAGTTCCTTAAAATTCCCAGCCTGCTGGGCTGAGTGTGCCGGGACAATTTTGTCCACCTGTTAAGCCCTTGTCCCTTTAAGACTTTTAAAGCTCCTGCTTTTCTTTTGTCCCAGCATATGGAAACCGTCTACTATTTCCCACTTTATGATGGATATGCCAGTCCTCTGCACACCTGCACCCAGAGTGACAGGGCTCAGACCACAGGGGGCCGACCTTCCAGGCTCTGGAGCACCTCTCACAGGACGATGACCTCCCTGCCCTTGAGTCCATGGCTCAGCCAGGTTGAAATCCAGTGGAGGAATTTACCACAACAGATCCAGTTGTGGAGTCTTCACACATTCATTGGGAAAAAATCACATAAAACAGACACAGTCAGTAGAATATGTGGAGAGGGCACAGGAAGGAGTTTTTCAGATCACTGAGAAATAGAGGGAAAAAAAAGTTGCCACTCTTCAGACCTGGAAACTGTTGTTAGTCTTTCATAGATTTCTGCCCCCTACTTCTGTTTATGTCACTATAAATGGGCAGATGTTTAAGTGTTCTTTATCAGCTTTGTGCAGAAAGAAAACACACCATTCAGTGTGTCAGCTAAAATTGGCCCTACCTGAACTGAACATGTCTGAAGGGATTATTCCTCCCTGAATGGCTCCTGGGGAAGACAGTGGTCACAGCTGGGGTGCTCAGTGGGGGAGGAAGCTCATGGGACAGACACTGTACGCTGTCAGCAAAGGGGAGCAAGGAGCGACACGGTGCTGTTTTAGAATCAATAACTTGTCAATTATTAATTTAAAGATAACTACACTTTGACAAGAGCAAAACTGAAAAACAGTCCTTCCTAATCAGAGTCCAACAGGATCTGAATTGCCCTGTCTTCACCTCTAATTCAAGGTTGGAGTTCAGGAATTGCATTTTGTAATGGGGTAAAGGAGCTGAATTTACATGGTGGGATGCTCTCTCCATTTTCCAGGCCAGCGTTTGATATGCTAATTCCCAGAAGCAACACAGATTTTAATATCAGTGCTTGAGGTACATGACAGCCTGTGTTTCTGTCATCAGACAACATAGCAGTTGTGGTGGAGAGAGTGCCACTTCCCATTTCAGGACCTTCTGAAAACACTTTTCCAGAAGGGCATCACCAGGGCTGAGTGACATTTTTGTCTAGGCTTTATTTGAACTTTAGTGTGTGAATTAAGCCCCCAAAGTGCATTTCATTCCATCTGTAATTAGATATTTGAGTTTTCCAGGCTGACATGGCAGACAAGTGGGGAAAGGTTGGTTAATCTTGTAGAATTAAAAATGAAGCAGAATCTCTACTTCATACCAAACATCAAAATCAATTCTTGATGAATGAATCACATAAAGGAAAAAACGTCATCAAATTAAACTCTAAACCCAGATGGCTTTACTTAGCATAACACTGTTCATAGGAGCCCATCATTACACATCAGGTTCCAACCTACACAGATGACTTTAAATGTCATGTGGAACATGAAGGAGAGGCTGATCACGGTCAGTAGGTTGCTACTATAATCCCAGCAAAAACGCTGAAGGCATGAATAAGGATAGTGGCAGTAGGGATTCAGAGAAGGGACTGGATTCTGGAAATACACACTGGGATTTGTTGATTAGTTAAATGTCGATGGCGAAAGAGCGGGGAAGTCTCTGGATATTCATCTGTTTTCTATCTCGGGAGAGGAACTGAGAGTTGCTGCTTTCTGGAGGAAGGTGGTATTTCCTGTCCAAGCTGCCAGCACTGGGATAGTCTATGAATCAGGCTCTGTGCTACATGATATAGAGAATTGAATTAAATATATCTCCCGTAAGTCTCATGGAGAGCCTGTAACGTAAGCATTATTGTGTTCGTTTTACAAACGAGGAAAAGAGTTAAGTACCTCTTCAGCCCTCCCAGAGGAGGGGTGGGGCTCGATCAGGGGCCAAACCCAAAGGGAGACTCTGACCGGCTTGGAATACCTTGGGTTTGGACGTGGGTGAGGATCCATGCGGGAACGGGTCCAGCAGGTCCATGCGTGGACAGGGCCGAGCCCTGGGGGTAAGGTTTTGGGGGAAAGCATTCTAGAGAGAAGGAGGAGCAAATTCAAATGGCTTAAAGCAGGGAAGAGTTTAGTGGGTTCAAGGAACAGAAACCTGAGATACTACAATACATCAGATGGGCGGGAAAGCGGGGGATGACATTGGAGACTGGCAGGTGTGTGGGGCGGGGAGACCAAGATCACGGGCTCTGCGCTCCCTGGAACTGGGGACTACTGTTCGCTTCCTGGTCTTGCAGCAGCAGCCGGGATCCAGCAGGGCCTTTGAGCCTCAGACTTGCTGTGGGGGTTATAAGGACCCGTCCCCTTTATGCTGAGTTTTATCCTAGTAGAACCAATATCTCCTCCACCCCACTTCTGCCACGCTATTCAAATGAAAGTTGGAAACGGTCTTCTGGTCTCCCTGCGTTCTGAGCAGAGTGCCCATCTCAGGGGGTCCAGCCAGCTGGTTCAAACAGGAAGGCACCACTCTCTGGGGCTGGTCCAGACAATTTCCCCATTTCCATAAAGGCCCTGGAAATCATTCCCATTAACACGATGTCCTGTATGTCTAAAAATGGCCTTGGTTGCTACTGTTGCTTTCCCCGTTTTTCCTTTTCCTGTCCATGAGCCTATATTCTCTTTCTTCTGGTGAGTTACACCTGATCATTAGACGACTACATCACTAGGCAAAGGCGTCCCTGGGACGGTAGCTCCTAGCTCCTTCTCCTTAATTTGGGGTCATGCTAACCTTTGAGAAACACAGGCTCTGGCAACTAACCCACAATCTCAGACAGGTCGCAGAACGTCACGCCACCTGCCTTCCCATCCGCAGAAGCAGGGGCAGGAATTCCTCATCTTCTGGCTCCTTTCCTGCCCAGCGCTTTCCCCCTCTGGTCCCGGGCCAGGCGTTTGCACCGAGTGGTGTTTACTGCCCTCTTGTGGCGGAGGATTTTTGTTCTTCCCAGAGCGTTGTCTGACTTCAAAGTTCCTGAAGAAATCTAACAGACCAAGTGCGGCCAGAATAAATGCCTGCGTACAGGCCTTATTATATTTATATTTGAGTGTCGGGCTTAGTGATAGAAAGAGGTAGGAATAAAATAAGCTGTAGCCACAGATTTTTAGAATCTGAGCAAGTGTAATCTTTGCTGATATCAAAGAACCAAAAAGGCTCCAATCAAATGAATACCTTGTTTCTCCTTGACCAGGGCCCCAAATCTGGATTTGAAAGATGAACTTCGTGTGACTTATTGCCCATCGGATGTACTTCTCACACAAGGGCTCATGACACAGGTCTGTTCCCCATGACTGCTGAAGTCAGAATTTTAGGGGTTTGTGATTTTTAAAATTCATATCTTAGAATAAATGTTTTCCTAAATTACATTAGAACTATTTTCTATCGATTTCATTACAATTTAATTTTCATGGTTCAACTATAAATTTTTATTTTAGACTTGCTTTTTAAGGAATGTGTCTAATTTGTGATGACTTGATTTTACTGTAATACTTAGGAATACCTTCTGATTATTGCTATTTATTACTTTTAATTTTTTATGTGGTGTGCAATACTGAAGACATAGAAAAAGTGTTTAAGCAATATTTTGATGAAAACATGCATATCCACCACCCAGCTTGGAAAATAAGTGTTGCCATCATAGTTAAATACCTCTGTGATGGTTTATTTTTTTAACCCCCATTTTTTAAATTAAGGTATCATTGATATACAATCTTACGAAGGTTTCACATGAGCAACATTGTGGTTACAACATTCACCCCCAGTATCAAGTCCTCCCCTCCCCCACCCCATCGCAGTCCCTGTCCATCAGCATAGTGAGATGCTACAGAGTCACTACTTGTCTTCTCTCTGCTGCACTGCCTTCCCTGTGACCCCCTACATTATATGTGCCAAACACAATGCCCCTTAATCCCCTTCCTCCCTCCCCACCCACCCTCCCTCAGCCCTCCCCTTTGGTAGCACTAGTCCGTTCTTGGGAGTCTGCGAGTCTGCTGCTGTTTTGTTCCTTCAGTTTTGCTTTGTTCTTATGCTCCACAGATGAGGGAAATCATTTGGTACTTGTCTTTCTCCGTCTGGCTTTCACTGAGCATAATGCCCTCTAGCGCCATGTGATGGTTTATTTTACATGTGAACTTGGTTAGGCTATAGGACCCAGGTTTTGGTCAAAGCAATGGAGATGTTGCCATGAAAATATTTTTCCCATGAGATTAACATTTAAATCAGTAGACTTTGGTGGCCCTTGTCCAGTCAGCTGAAGGCCTTAGGAGAAAAAGACTGAGGTGCTCCAAGGAAGAAAGAGGAAGGAATTCTGCCCCAGGCGGCCTTGGCGCCGTCTGCAACATCAGCTCCTCCCGGGGGCAGGTCTCCAGCCTGCCGACCTGACCTGCAGAATTCGGACTTGCCAGTCCCACAGTTGTGGGGGCCAATTCCTTAAAATAAACCTACAAGTGTGTACACACACACGTACTCAACCACTCAACCACTTACTTACTGGTCCTCTATTGCCTCTCCCTCTCTCCATTATAGGAAAACATCGATTTAACGTTCATGGCCACTTCACCTTGTCACCAAGTAGCTATGCACCTCTCCATAAGGCAGAGGACTGGTTTTCATATTTTAACTTTATACAGGTTAAATATCATCTTGTATGTATTCTTTGAAATTGCTTGCTTGTCTTCAGCTTTATGCTTCTCTGATTTAGCCATGCTGAAGCCTACAGCTGTCATCCAGTGTTTATGGTTTTGTGTCTTATGAACACAACACAACTTAGTCCATTTTCCTGTAGACCAACATGCGGGCTGTTCACAGCACTCTTCTGTTACAAACAGTGTCTTCTGGTCTTTCTTCCTGGTACATACCTCCTGGTGCACGTGTTCAAGTGCTTTTCTAGGCTGTGCCCCAGAAGTGGAATTGCGGGGTCACAGGATGTGCCCGGCTGCAGGGCCGTCCGATACTCCTCAACTGCTCCCCAGACTCTCACCAAGTCCCCACTGCTCCCAGTCCTTTCCAACACCTGGTATTGTCTGACTTTTGAATGTTTGCCAAATGACGGATGTCAAATGGCATCTTCTTGTTGTCCCCATCCATGCCGGCCTGCTGATGGGGGCAGCTGCACATCCCTCTCATGTGATGAAGGCCCGCTTGGTTTCTCCCTTGGTGAGTTGCCTCTTTGTGCCACCTGCCTGCTCGCCTACTGGGTACCCTTGTTTTTTGGTTGCTGGCCGGACCTCCCATCCAACGTTGAGGAGAAGCAGTAACAGAAGACATCCCTGCCTTACTCCTGATTTTAAAAAATGCTAGTATGTTTCATCGCTGTATAGGATGTTTGCTGTAGGGTCCTGGTAGATATTTTTATTGAGTTACAGGCATCCCTTTCGATTCCTAGTTTGCTAAGAGTTTTTATCACGAATGGATGATGGATCGTAGCGTGTTTTTTTCAGCATCTATTAAGAAAAACATGTTTTTCCTCATCTCATCAGATAATTGATATGTGAATTATCTTAGTAGATTTTAAAATATTAAGCCATCCTATATTTTTGCAATAAATCCATTTTAATTGTCAGGTATTGCTTACTCTGGAATATCATTGAAATAGCCTTTGTTTTCTCCTTTCTCAGAAAACAGAAAAATTGCAATGATTGAAAGAGACAGTACAGTATCTTCAAAGTTTCTGTCCACAAGATATAAAATAAAATACATAAAATATTGTGTGGATGGCAAAATGGGTCGAGTGGGGGAGACTGTGTTAGTATAGGGCTGAGGCTTCTGATGAATATACCATCATAATGTGGACCCAGTTCCTTGTATTGCTCTTTTTGCATCTAATAAAAATAATGATTTTTATTACACCAAGTATTTTCTAAAGTTAATAAACATCATGATATCAACACTAATGTATTTTCCTGTAACTCCTTCTTAAACATTTGAGAAGTGCCTACCACTTGTCTGTTAATAGACAATAGCAAATGGTATGGAAGCAACTTGGAAGTAGCCCATGTTTCTTTTTTACGCAGCTTTATTTGTGTTTGGACTGTTGTGTTTGTGTTTGTGTTTATTTGTGTTGTGAATATTTGTGTTTATTTGTGTTTGACTATTTGTGTTTGTGTTGTGACTATTTGTGTTTATTTGTGTCTGTGTGTTGCAGACACATTCGTAGGATTATCATCCATTCATAAAAGGCTTGCCAGCCCATTGAATGTAACTGAGCATGTCCACGCTGTATCAGTAATTCCTGTTTCGTTTTGGCCAAGATTGGGCTTCTGGATGCCTTCCACTGAATAAGTCTGAAGATGACTGGTTTAAATGAGTCGAGTCCTAGGGCAGCATCATTTGGTAACTAGATAGGACTTAAGAGAGCGTGACAGCGGGGTGGATAAATGCAGCCCCTCTTGGAAGGCAATGAGCTGGCCAGCTGGCCCCAGGTCAGCCTTGTCACCCTGGGCCTCTGCCCACGCCTCACGGTGACCCCAGTGCAGTATCCTAGCCCCTTATGGCCCCTTTCAAAGTCTGGCAAGGCTACAGATGGCGCCTCAAAATGGCCTATGTTCCTCACAGCCTTTCACCCACCTCTGGGAGCGCACGGGCGCCAGTCCATTAAAGGACCCTATGCCCAAGAACCCCGGGCTGATGTTGGGTAATGACCCCACTCTAGAACCACTACTGTCCACCTTTCCTTTTCTTTCTGTGGTAAATGCAGCTCTGTCGGCACTAACACCTGCTTACCTGGTGTGCCTTTCTGAGAGCCTTCTGCAGCGGAGCACTGGGGAGAGAGCAGAGAACAGGTGGTGTCCCGTCCTGATGAAGCCTGCCTTCCACTGTGGAAAGATAGGCAACAAATATCCAGGTAAACATTTGCGTATACGTATTTTTGTGTGTATGTATGTATGTATATATGATATGGGACTGTGTATATATACATACACAAATAACAATAGATAATACAGATGTTTACATGTTAGCCAGAGCTGAATGCTTTGATGGAAAATGAAACAAAGCGAGAGAGCAGCAGAGGTGGGCAAAGTGTTGGGCAGAATTCTAACGATGTCCCCCCAAAACTGAATTCAGGTGGTTGATCAGATAACCTGAAAGTAGGGCTATGACCCTGGATCACAGAAGTGTGCGCAGGACAGCCACCCACCGCCAGAGCCTCTCCCGAGAGGCCGCACGTGCCCTGCAGGGCAGCACAGTCACCTTCCGGGGATTGGGGTGTGGACATCGCGGAGGGCCCTGGTTCAGCCTGCCGAAACTCTCTTTTGTATCTTTCTGCTTTTTTGGCTGAAATGAAAGGGCAGAAGAGGCTGTGGAGGGTTTGGGAAGAGAGGAGCACATGGGAGAGGGTCATCCCAGTGTGCGGGAGGCCACAGCCAGGGAAACGCAGGGTGGGTGGGAATGTTGGGGACGCCCTGGACCAGGCCCAGGGGCTGTGGGGCCAGCAGGCTGTGGGTGGAGCCCTGCTACAGCCACGCCTGCTCCTTGCAGGGGACACGGGGCAGTGAGGGAGTGGAGTCCATAGGTTGAGACCTTTCCTGAAGGGTGTTAGCAGCAGGGGACAGGAGGGGGAAAGCAACAGAGAGCATCTAATGATCTGAGCTAGGGGAAGAACAAGAACGGGGCCTTAGACAAGGAACATGTGGTGCGGTCCAGGGCTGCAGCCTGGGAAGGGCTGGGTGGGCGCTAGAGGCCAACAGCAGGGGCTGAGGGTGCAGGGTGGGGGTGGGCGGAGGGTGCTGCAATCCCAGGTTTTTGAAGGCGATGCAGTTATTGGGAAAGACGAGGTCTTCCCAGGCTTGACTGAAGGACGGGGTGACAGAGGTGAGTGTGGAGAGGGGTGTCGGGAGGGAGAAGGTCAAGTCTAGAAGGATCATGGATCCTTTGTATCCACGATGCAAAGCTGGTGGTGGACAGGGAGATTCTGAGCTAGATGCTGAGATGTTCCTTGCAGAAGAGGAGGCACCTGGAGACAGGAGACCACTGTCACCAGCCCAGCCCAGCCCCAGACTCTGCAGAGGAGACGGTGTCCTGAGTGGACAGCGGAGCCCGCACGCAGGACACACAGGTAGCTTGCTGATGATGACTGAGGTCCAGGGGACCCACAGAAGACTGTGTGGGAGACTGGATCTGATTAAGAGATCCCCATCTCGGGGGTATGAGACGCTGGGGACGAGATGATACTTGGGAGGTGGAAAACGCTTTTCTTTATAAGCAAACATTGCTGGCACCAAATGTGCGGTCTTTTCTCCCCACAGCACCCCATTCTCTAACTCTCCTGACACCAACAGATGTCCTACCACTCAATTTGATTCTGACACAAACCACCCAGAGTGAGCTCAGGTCCCACAGGGCCGCCCCCTTCCAGATGCCCCCTCCCAGCACCTGTATGGGTGGGGTAACCCGAAGCTCTGTGATACCCCTGGTTCAGGGCTTTCCTGGCTGATCCACGATTGATTAAATCGCTGGCCGTTGGTGAAAAAGTCCATCTTCAACCCCTCTCCCCACCTCCCCCCAGGTTGGGGATGTGCTGAAAGGTCTATTTCTTGCTACATCACAGGGTCACAGGAGGCTTGGGTGTTGAGGGTGCTGGCAGCAGGGATATGGGCCCCTGTTGAGGATGGTTTCTACCTGGGCTCCCTTCCTTGGGCAGTTTGTGATGACGGGAGGCAGGGTGTTGGCTGGGAGCATCTGGGGGCTAGTCCCGCTGGGCACAGAGGAACCCTGCAGAACTCCTTCTCAGTCAGGGGTGGGGTCTCCTCAGGAGCACACAAAGCTCTTTTCCCATGTAGCGTCCCCTCCAAGTAACAGGTTATTGTGAGAATATCATTTTGACTCTGTCCTTGGACCTCTGATTGTATTCAGTGAAGGCCACTTCCTGTTTTCATACTCAGTTGACTAAGGTGTACAAAATTTGGAAAAAAAAAATATCAGTTTTTCTAAGCATTTCTTTCCGTGTTCCAGCCAAAATGCTTGTCTTACCAACCCAAACCTGAGCCATACACCTTTGCTGCATCAGGAGAGCCAAAGGCCTTTGGAATAGGAATTCATGACTATCTCAACTGTTTATCTCATTTAATAACACAGGGGGTAAAGGACCCTTATAAGAACATTCTAGAATGTTTTCTTGACTCCCCTTTCTACCATACCCTTGAAGCTTGCAGTCGCACAGAGGAACTCTTCAAACCCCCTGTCCTGAATCAGGCTGGACGGAACCCTGTAGTGCAACACCCGGACTGTGACCTCAACAGCAAAACTGAATGTGGCAACAGGAAGGATGTCCAGGGTGAAAGTTCAAAATCCTTAGTGGCAGGTAACGTAGGGGGCCACGTAGCTGCTAAAGCAGCCCCAGTCAAGGAAAATATGTGCCCAGGATTTGTAAACATGCCATGAATACAATCAGAGAGATGCATAACATCTTGACTCACCTCTCTGAGTAAAGCTGAAATAATGATTGGAAGTTTGAAAGGAAGCAGAGCTCTGGCTGTATTCAGGGTTTCAAGAAATCAGGCTGCCCAGAAAGAAAAGCATGCATATGACACATTCAGAACACAGAAGAGACAGCCCGAGGTAAGCAGCGAGCAGCCTCCCGGTCCGAATTCGGAGCCCGGTCAGCTCTGTCCAAATAGAGGCATCATTCAGGCACCCTCCCTGGGGAAGAAACCATCATTTGAAATTGACTTCTATGCATTATGCTGGAAATGCTGTGATTGAGATATCTGCTTAAAACCTTAATCAAATGCTCTGCTAGGTCAAATAAAACTCAAATGCAAATGACTTGGAATCACACAACGTTGCTCCTCCTGTGTTTAGTGCAGATAGTCAAGGATTGACTCAGTATAACATTGCGTATCAACTTTATTCCAAGGGAAAAAATCGCCCCCCACCACCAAAAAAATAATTGGCTAATTCTACAGGAGAAAAACTGCTGATAATTGTTAAACATAACCACAAGCAAATAAACCTTTTTTCCCCCCTCTAGTAGTTTTCCTTAAGATGAAATGTAAGTTTTTTTTCCCTCCTCTCTTTTAAAGGAGACAGTCAGGGAACATTTATTAAGTGCCTACCGTGTACCAGGCACTAGCCTAGGAACTGGAGATTCGGGGATGAGTGAGGCACAGTTCCTGATCTCAAGGAGATATAAAACTTTGGGAGGCACAGGGGTAGCGTGACAGATGAGGCCCCAGGGGATGCATGCGGGCCGCCAGACACACCCTGTACAGGGAGTTCAGGCTCAGAGAAAGTTGCTTCTGCAGACAATTGTAAGAGCAGGATTTTGTCAGCAGATAAGGGCACTTTACACAGAAGGAAAAGCCTGTGGAGGGGCCAAAGTCAGGCAACAGCATGGCTTGTGCAGAGAAGCACCTGGCAATTCAAGGGAAGCTTTGCCCTGCGGTCCCTGCGGGGCCTGGGAAGCCCTGTAACTGCACAGGCAGCCCAGCCAGGGGCCACGTCTCTGAGGGCAGAGAGGCGCTGAGGGTGAGGGAGGGAGCCCCCCCAGGTTCCTTGCCTGGGAGTGTTTGCGCTGAGGTCTCAAAACGCAAGGGAGAGAGGGATTAAAGATGGCGGCGTGAGAGGTGAGACAGAGGCTTCCTCCTAAAAGCACATATAATATGAAAATAAAGCTACTACAACTACTCTTGAAAGAGCAACAGGAAAGAGAACTACAATAAACTGCATACACCTGGAGACAAGAGCAGCCCTCACAGAAAACGGCAATGTACTAAAGCTGTGGTCCTGGGGGATCCAAGCCCTTCCCCCACCCCAGCTCACCGGCAGGAGGAACAGGAACGGAGCTGAGAGGGAGTGGAGAACTGGGACTGCTTAATACCTAACTCTGGAGATCTACTCTGGGAGCCCAAACCTACATTTCATGGTGCCTGCATGATGCTCTTGTAATTAGGAGCTTGGAAAGCTAAGACAGGCGGAGTTCCTGGAGAGACTAACATTCCGGCTGCTTGTGAGATCAGGGATCCATACCCAGCTGCTCTGGGACTGGGGAGGGGCCGGCAGTCTGAGACTTCCTGGCAGGGAGGACCTTGGAAGGAGGCCTGCTGAGGGGGCAAGGACTGCACGGAGCTTGCTGCTTGGGAGAAAGGACAGGTGGACAGGATTGTCCGGGTGTACTCTGCCCAGCAGATTGGGGATTTTCTGATCTTCAGGTGTGCCAGCTCCCTGGCTGCCTGCACGGCTCCAGGAACCCCTTCTGTGACAGGCAGACTAGTGCACTTTTCGCCTGGCCAGCCCCACTGGGCTCGCAGACCTGGAAGCCCTTCCCTGGTGTTGGGCCAGCTGGAGGGAGGATCTGTCTACAGCAACTTAAAAGGCAAAGCACAGAGGCTTATACCTGTGTGCTCAGCCCACCGGTTCAGACAGTGGAGACAGGCATAGCAGCCAGGAACCAGGAAACAGCCCTTTCCTCCCCTGAGCAGCTCCAGAGAGTAGAGCTTCTGGGCACTAGAGGGCTCCATACACAAATATGAAACGCCAAAGGAACCTGGTCCAGAGTAAAATTATGAACACAACTCCTGAGAAAGATTTTAATGATATGGACCTTATGACTCTCCCTGAAAGGGAGTTCAAAATAAAAATCATTCACATGCTCATGGAGGTACGGAAAGATATTCAAGAACTCGGGAATGAATTCCGGTCAGAGATCCAATCCTTGAGGAACACAATGGACGGTGTTAAAAGCAGATTGGATACGGTGGAGGAGACGATACATGAAATAAAAACTAGAGAAGAGGAATACAAAGAAGCTGAGGTACTGAGAGAAAAAAGGATCTCTAGGAATGAAAGAATATTGAGAGAACTGTGTGACCAATCCAAACGGAGCAATATTCGCATTATACAAGTACCAGAGGAAGAAGAGAGAGAAAAAGGGATAGAAAGTGTCTTTGAAGAAATAATTGCTGAAAACTTTCCCACACTGGGGAAGGAAATAGTCTCGCAGTCCACGGAAGCCCACAGAACTCCCAACACAAGGGGCCCAAGGAAGACAACACCAAGACACATAATAATTAAGATGGCAAAAGTCAAAGATAAAGACAGAGTATTAAAGGCAGCTAGAGAGAGAAAAAAGATCACCTACAAAGGAAAACACATCAGGGTATCATCATATTTCTCAACAGAAATCTTACAGGCCAAAAAGGAGTGGCATGATATGTTTAATGCAATGAAGCAGAAGAGCCTTGAACCAAGAATACTCTACCCGGCAAGGTTATCATTTAAATATGACGGAGGGATTAAACAATTTCCAGACAAAGGAAAGTTGAAAGAGTTTGCCTCTCATAAACCACCACTACAGGATATCTTAAACGGACTGCTCTAGAGGGAAGCACCCCAAAGGCTAAAAAGATGTCACCAGAGAAAATAAAAATCATAGCAAAGAAAGCACACCATCCAAATACTAACTAAAAGCAAAGAATGAAAAACCCAATATATAAAGAATGCAGGAGGAAGAATAGGAAGGGAAAAATAAAGAAACATCAGATGGTGTTCACAATAACTTAACAAGAAAGTTAAGTTAGATTCTTAGATTGTAAAGAAGCAACCCTTGAACCTTTGGTA
>JAQQAC010002837.1:5526631-5556520 GCA_029783875.1 Phataginus tricuspis
AGACCCACAGACCAGTGGAACAGAATAGAAAATCCAAACATTAACCCTAACACCTACAGTCAATTAATATTTGATAAAGGAGCCCTGGATATACAATGGGGAGATGACAGCCTCTTCAGCAGCTGGTGTTGGAAAAACTGGACAGCTACATGTAAGAGAATGAAACTGGACTACTGTCTAACCCCATACACAAAGGTAAACTCAAGGTGGATCAAAGACTTGAATGTAAGTCATGAAACCATAAAACTCTTAGAAAAAAACATAGGCAAAAATCTTTTGGACATAAACATGAGTAACTTCTTCATGAACATATCCCCCCGGGCAAGGGAAGCAAAAGCAAAAATGAACAAGTGGGACTATATCAAGCTTAAAAGCTTCTGTACAGCAAAGGACACCATCAGTAGAACAAAAAGACATCCTACAGTGTGGGAAAATATATTCATAAATAATACATCTGAGAAGGGGTTGACATCCAAAATATATAAAGAACTCACGCACCTTAACAAACAAAAAGCAAATAATCCAATTAAGAAATGGGCAGAGGACATGAATAGACACTTCTCTAAAGAAGAAATTCAGATGGCCAACAGGCACATGAAAAGATGCTCCACATCGCTGGTCATCAGAGAAATGCAGATTAAAACCACAATGAGATATTACGTCACACCAGTGAGGATGGCCAACATCCAAAACACAAACAACAACAAATGTTGGCGAGGATGTGGAGAAAAGGGAGCCCTCCTACACTGGTGGTGGGAATGCAAATTAGTTCAACCATTGTGGAAAGCAGTATGGAGGTTCCTCAAAAAACTCAAAATAGAAATACCATTCGACCCGGGAATCCCACTCCTAGGAATTTACCCTAAGAATGCAGCAGCCCAGTTTGAGAAAGACAGATGCACCCCTATGTTTATCGCAGCACTATTTACAATAGCCAAGAAATGGAAGCAACCTAAGTGTCCATCAGTAGATGAATGGATTAAGAAGATGTGGTACATATACACAATGGAATATTATTCAGCCATAAGAAGAAAACAAATCCTACCATTTGCAACAACATGGATGAAGTTAGAGGGTATTATGCTCAGTGAAATAAGCCAAGCCGAAAAAGACAAGTATCAAATGATTTCAGTCATATGTGGAGTATAAGAACAAAGAAAAAAAGTGAAGGAACAAAACAGCAGCAGACTCACAGAACCCAAGAACGAACTAATAGTTACCAAAGGGAAAGGGACTGAGGAAAATGGGTGGGAAGGGAGGGATAAAAGGGTAAAAGGGGTATTATGATTAGCAGACGTAAGGTAGCGGGGGTACGGGGGGGCTGTACAACTCAGAGAAGACAAGTAGTGACTCTATAGCATCTCACTACACTGATGGACAGTGACTGTAATGGGGTTGGTGGGGGGGACCTGATGAAGGGGTAGTTTAATCACCATAATATTGCACATGTAATTGTAGGTTAATGATACCAAAATAAATTGTAAAAAAAAAAAAACGCAAGGGAGAATGTGGACAAGGAGCAAGTTGTAAGGAATAAGATAATGAATTCAGCTTTGAAAGCTAGGAGATGAAACTTTTTTCTACACAGTGCGTTAGAAATGTTATCCCATCCATCCCTCCATCCATCCTTGCCTCTATGTATCTCTGTACCTCTGGGTGTATGTATCGCCCCTCTGTCCTGTTTTGAGTCCCCATCCACCTTCAGCTAGTGGTTTCACCCTTGATGATCTTTGTCCGAATTATTTCACTGAAGACTGTAAAATAAGTGGTGGTCTTTTTCCCCCGAATATCATTACTTCCCTCCTCAATCCGGGGTATCTGATTGCCCTGAAATATGATGTGTAGGGGACAGGCAGGGTAAATCTTCAATTCCCTCCCTTTGATTGGGATTGGGAACTTTTAATTCAACACTTAGATCATTCTAGAAAAAAATTAGAAAATATAAATACTTTTCTCTCATTAACACCGATGCAGATGCTCTTACCCACATCAAAGCATTGTGTGTGGATAATCTTTAATAGTGGCCGCCTCTGCTACAAAGCCCTGTGGGCAAGTGGTGGGTTTTTACTATTTTTTAAATGTCTAAGGATTTCCTAACTGTCTACAAAAGTTATTTGTCTATCAAAAAAGTAAATGTTCTAAAAACGGAGCTATGGCCTTAAAGTGTGGCATATCGAAGCACAATTACATACTACTGACGACTGGGGGATTTGTGTGGAAGCACATGACTGGAAATGTGGCCCAAGCCCACTGGGAGGGCAGAGCTGGCCCCTCCGGGCAGCGGCTGCAGGCGGATGGGACTGTGCGGTGGGGAAGAGGGCAAGGCAGGGGGGCGCCCCCAAAGTGAGAAAGTGCGAGCGCACCAGTCCTTAGCCAGCATTCGGTTTTCTTGAGATCCTAGTCTATGTAACATGTGGGCAGGCAGTGTATTCTGCCAAGCTGGGTGATGTTTTAGGAATCTCTGCCCAAGGAGAGTGCAACGGCAGTGGGGCCGGCTCGCTGGATTTCCTCTCCGTCTCCGCAGAGATGCAGTCATTCGCTCTTTCATTTGCCCCTTGTGCCTTTATTGAGCGCGTGCTGTGTGCCGGGCACTGTGGCGGGTGCTGGGGACACAGCTGTGAACAAAACAGCCTCAGGTCTCTGCCCCCAACAGTTTTTAAAAAGTTATTTTATTTTCAAAAATTGTGGTAAGATATGCATAACACCAAATGAACCACATTAGCCGTGTCCATGCAGTGTGAGGCTCTGGGGCACGACGTGTGTTCTCACTGCCACGCAGCCATCACCCCCGTCACCTCCGTAAGGCTTTTCATCTTGCAAGACTGAAGCTCTGCCCCTCCGGCGCCGACCCCATTTCGGGGAGGTGGCCTCGCATCGCCCTGGGCGGTTAAGTGGTTTGTTACCTCGTCTTCAGAAAGAGTGAATGTATCCAAATGGCCTTTATAAAAAGTGCACAATTAATGCGCTAGTGGGCCTTCCGCGCTCTCTTGCCAGGATCCTCAACTTGCTTGTCCCACCGACCTCCTGGCCCTTCCCCCTGGAAGCCCCCCAGGAGCCGTCTGCGCCGCCTCTTCTGAGCGCGCAGTGGATCTGGACGTCCGTCCGGAATGAGCACGGCTCTGGTTGCCTGCTGCCCAAGCCTCCAGCCCGTTCTGTGTTTCTCCCTCCCCAGCCCTTCCCCTACCGCCATGCCCACAGGGGACCTCAGAGAACCTTCTGGCAGGACCCCTCTTCTTCCAGCATCTGCCCAGGAGCCTATGAGCATCTGCATCCCTTTGTCCCATCCTCCTTTGAAACCGGAAATTTCCGTCTTCCCCTGGGCCCTGCGCCTGGGTCTCTCCCACTGCCAGGCACCTTATCCCCATAGTCCGCCTGCCAGACTCCAACATGTGCATCTCACCTGGCTCAAGTTTCTCCAATTAAAAGAGAACTAAATACTCCCACTCAACTAGCTTTGCCAAATTTAGAAAAAACAAAACAAAACACAGGGTGCCCATGTACATTTGAATTTCAGGTGAACAACAGATAGTTTAGAGTGAAAGCATGTCTCACATATTGCCTGGTACATATTTCATTGTTACCTGAAGTCCAAATACGCCTGGGTGTCCAGCGTCTTATCTGACAGCCCTACCCAGGCCCCACGCGCCCGCACTTCCCACGGCGTCCCCTTCTTTCACTGCCACACTGAAGGGTCTGCACACTTGCTGTTACTTCCCACAGTTCCTAGGCTCCTGCAGTTGGCCTTCCGTCCAGGTGGCTGCACAGCTGCTAAAGCCAGCATACACTTTATCGTCACCTCTCCAGCCTCTTGGTGGTCTTTGACTAGCCTCTACTCCCACCTGCGGATTCCAGAGACCCTGCCCTGGGCCTCTGTGGCACCTCTCCCCCCGGCCCTTCATGCCCTGCCCATGCGGCCACTCTGCAGGGGTGTCCCCACAGGGTCCACACTGACGCTGGACCAGCGCCTTCCTGCCCTGGTTCGCCTCCAGGGTCGTGGCTCTGCCACTCTCCAGTCGCCCACTCAGCCAGAAACCAGGTCTGTGCCCCTCCGCCAGATCACCGTCTCCCGGGCACTCTGGAGGAGCCCCCTGCCCCCATGTGGCTTCCCAGGGTAGACCAGCCTCTGTTAAATCTGTTTCCCTCACTGTAACCCGGGAGCTCTCTGAAACGCAAACCCAACTGTATCCTTTCCCCGGCTCCCCAGGGAAGTTTACCGTCTAAGTTTACAATCTAAGTTTCTTAGCTTATAAAGTCTGGGTACCTGTTCCCTGCTGGCCCTGCAGCTTTCTTCATGTCCCCTGCACCCCCACATCAGCCTGGGCCCTTTGCTCCTTCTGGGAAACACACAGCCTGAGTAGGTATCTCCTGCCTCCACCTCTCTTAGCGGGCGCTTCCCCACCAGGCACAGAGGCCCCTGCAGGCCCAGATGTTTCTTTACCAGCTCGGAAGCCCTGGGAGGGCAGCACCGCCAACTATTTTCACAGTCCTATTCCTGCCACATAGTAGGCTTGGCTCCATTACTGGGTGGTGTGTGTCAGTCCCCTGGAGTCAAAGCCCCTGGGGGAGGTGGTGCCTGACACCCAAGAGCACCTGGAGGGAGGGAGGCTGGTTCCATGAGGGACCACTGGTATTTCAAACTCAGCCCCTTCAACAGGGCTTATCAGAACCAGCCCCTTTCATGAATTTATAAAAAACATGTTTGAAAGGTTTCTGTGACAATCTGAAATACAGCTAGCAGAATCAATATCGATGTAAAAACAGCATTCATTTTTATGTGACGGATAAGGCAGGAGTTAGGAGCAAAAGAAATCTCAGACTCTCAATCTTTCACCTACCTTGGTACCGAAATCTGTTTCCAAGGTTTACAAAGAATGGCACGTTACTTCTTTAATAGCCTTCATAATTTGATGCTGCAATAGTAATATGAAATTTAAAACAAGCCAACTTTTTCCTTAGGTAATCTTTTTTTTCCTGTGGAAATGGTAGATTTGCATTTTATGATAGAGTCCTTTTCAAAAACGTAGGTCATGATCACTGTCCTAGCAGAACCGCCCTGTCACCCCTACAGCCCCCACCCCCAGACCACATGGAACTCACCCAGGCTATGGCCTGTGGGCATATCCCGCCCACAAATGGAAAGATCTGCTTTGCAGAGGAGAAAGACACCCACTTCAGCAGCTACACGCCCCTCATTTCAAAAGTTTCCATCAGTGACAGTGATATCTTCCACCAGAGAAGAAAATAGAAATTTGTTTCAAAAGTAACCTAAGCTTGTTTTCAAGCACTTAGAAAACTGTTGTATGTCCTACATATGCTCCTTTATCTTGACTGTAGAAATGCACATTCATTTCTATTTAACTTAATTATTGGATTTTCCAAAGTAACCCCCAAAGGAGATCATTTTATTCTGTCTTGATTTTTCTTTCTTTGTTAACTGCCACTTAGGAGGGAAAGATGCGGCCAAGTTCCTGTGTTTTTCATTTATAACTTTTATACATTATACCAAAATACGCTATGATAAACATGTCACACAGTCTTTAATAAACACAGCCTCTGTCAGAGAAACAGCATAAACTATGGTTTTCTGTGTTTATAATCTGGGATGAATGAGGTTAGCTGAGTTCTGTGGGTGACCCAAGCCCAGAGGGGACAACTGGGCCCTTGGTGCATATGGATAACGGACAACAAAGAACTAAACACAGGCATTCAAAGCCAGGAGGGGAAGCCACATGAGAATTTATAGCATCAAGATTTGGAGGGCTTCCACCAAGCCCTGATCCTGAAATGGCTTGGGTACATTCCCTAAGCTTTGTTTTCCTCCTGCTTTAAAAGGAGTGTGCCACCAATGATTGTCCTCTTACTCTTCTCAGAATACCAGGTCCACAAGACAAAAAGGTACTTCATCTACTTAAATTAAAACAACACATTTTTTTCCTGAATACATACAAGTACATCATACACCAAAGCATAAAAAAATACCTCCTTTAGAGAGGACAGGAAAAAGGTGCACCTAGTATTACATTTCTTAGAGGTAGCTAGTCCCCTGGAATGTTGCTGAAGTTAAGATCCAAATTACAGATGACAGAGCCACTGGTTAGATTATGTGCAATTAAATGCCCCCTTTTTTCTTGTTCAGAAAAATTATTTGGTAAAATTCAACAACCATTAATGATCTAAAAATAAAAACTAACCCTCTTCACAAACCAGGAATAGAAAAGAACTTCTTAACCCAATCAAGTATATTTTCCCAAAACCTTGATAGTACCCCCTATAAATAAGATGAGAAAAGGCTGCTGCGTCATATCAGAGGGCCTTACAATAAGCCAACTAGTGCTTCAAGCAAAAGAAATAAAGACAAAGGACTAGAAAAGGAAGAAGCTATTCTTTTTGCAAAGAACATGACTGTCTTTATCAAAAAAACCCAGAAGTATCAAGGAGAGGCACTCAAGATGGCGGCATGCGTAGGGCAGTGGAAATCTCCTTTATATTTTTTGATATATATATACATATTTTTTGAAAATACAGCAAATACAACTATTCCTAAAAGAGAGACCAGAAGATACAATACAACAGCCAGGCTACAGCTACATCTGCGAGAACTCAGCATCTCACAAAAAGGGTAAGATACAAAGCTGTGACCCGGGGGGACCCGAGCACTCCCCCACCCCAGCTCACCAGCGGGAGGAAAAGAATCAGAGTGGGGAAGGAGTGGAAGCACAGGACTGCTAAATAAACAGCCCAGGTAATCTGCACTGGGAGCACAGACACACATTGCATGCTGTACTGGATATTAGAGAAATGGAAAAGTACAATTCAAGACGGAGACTGCAAGTGGGTCCCCACAGCCGGCTCCCTTTGGACAAAAGGAAAGCGGGGTGCTTTAAAAGTCTTAAAGGGACAAGAGCTTAACAGGTGGACAAAATCGTACTGGCACACTCAGCCCAGCAGGCTGGGAATCTTAAGGAACTTCAGGTGCCCTAACCCCGTGGGTGGCAACACAGCTCTGAAGCCCCTGATGGCGATAAGCAGCCTGCCGTTCATTACCCCCTGCCACCACTGCAAGCAAACTGGCTGACCCGCCACTGATGCAGACCAGCCAGGGAGCAGCCCCACCCACAGCAACCACACAGAGTCTCCTCCCAGCACACAGCTAACCAGGCCTGACACTCTGAGGAAGCCAGTACAAAGTCAGGAAGGCACAAAGGGGCACCATTCTTGCAGGAGAACACATGCTGCATGCCTGTGACCCCGACAGTGCCCTAGGCCATCCCAAGGACCACCCTGCCCATGGCAGCTCAGGGAATTAACCCAGAGACTGTTCCCTGTGTGTAGGTAACTGGCACAGGCAGTGGAGAAGGGCAAGGTGACCAGCAAGCAGGAAGGGACTTTGTTCTCCCAGCTGACACATGTGCCACTTGCCAGTAATCACTTCTATCTCCATGAAAAGGCAGAAGAACCTGGTCCAGTCCAAAATCACTCAAATGCCAGAGAGAAGGCCTGGTGAGACAGATATGACCAATCTTCCTGAAAAAGAATTCAAGATAAAAGTCAAAACCATGCTGATGGAGCGGCAGAGAAATGTGAAAGAGCTAAGGGGTGAAGTCTGGAGGGAGATAACAGAAATGAAACAATCAATACAAGGTCTTAAGAGCAGACTGGATGAGGTGCAAGAGATGGTTAATGGAATAGAAATCAGAGAACAGGAATACAGAGAATCTGAGGCAGAGAGAGATAAAAGGATCTCTAGGAACGAAAGAATATTAAGAGAACTGTGTGACCAATCCAAACAGAACAATATTCACATAATAGGGGTGCCAAAAGAAGAAGAAGAGAAAAAAAGGGATAGAAAGTTTCTTTGAAGACATAACTGCTGAAAACTTCCCCAAGCTGGGGAAGGAAATAGTCTCGTAGTCCACGAAAGCCCTCAGATCTCCCAACACAAGGGACCCAAGGAAGACAACACCAAGACACATAATAATTAAAATGGCAAAGATCAAAGACAAGGAAAGGGTATTAAAGGCAGCCAGAGAGAGAAAAAAGATCACCTACAAAGGAAAACCCATCAGGCTATCATCAGACTTCTCAGCAGAAACATTACAGGCCAGAAGGGAATGGCATGCTATATTTAATGCAATGAAACAGAAGGGTCCTGAACCAAGAATACTGTATCCAGCAAGTTTATCATTTAAATTTGATGGAGGGATTAAACAATTACCAGAGAAACAAAAGTTGAGGGAATTTGCCTGCCACAAACAACCTCTACAGGGTATCTTAAAGGGACTCTTCTAGATGGAAATACTCCTAAGGCTAAATAGATTTCACCAGAGAAAATCACAGCAAAGAAACCAGAACAACCAAATACTGATTAAAGGCAAAAAATAAAATCAGCTATCCACAAAAGCAGTCAAGGAAAACACAAAAGAGTACAGAATAAAACATCTAACATATAAAGAGTAGAGGAGGAAGAATAAGAAGGGAGAGAAATTAAGAATCATCAGACTGTGTTTATAATAGCATAATAAGTGAGTCAAAGTTAGACGGTTAGATAGTAAAGAAGCTACCATTGAACCTTTGGTAACCACGAATCCAAAGCCTGCAATGGCAATAAGTACATATCTATCGATAATCACCCTAAATGTAAATGGACTGAATGCACCAATCAAAAGACATAGAGTAACAGATTGGATAAAAAGGCAAGACCCATCTATATGCTGCTTACAAGAGATTCATCTCAAACCCAAAGATATACACAGAATAAAAGTGACGGGAGGGAAAAAGATATTTCATGCAAACAATAGGGAGAAAAAAGCAGGTGTTGCAGTACTTGTACCAGATAAAATAGACTTCAAAATAAAGAAAGTAATAAGAGATAAAGAAGGACATTACATAATGATAAAGGGGTCAGTCCAACAAGAGGACAGAACCATTATAAATATCTATGCACCCAACACAGGAGCACCTACATATGTGAAACAAACACTAATAGAATTAAGGGGGAAATAGAATGCAATGCATTCATTTTAGGAGACTTCAACATACCACTCTCTCCAAAGGACAGATCAACCAGGCAGAAAATAAGTAAGGACACAGAGGCACTGAACAACACACTAGAACAGATGGACATAACAGATATCTACAGAACTCAACACACAAAAGCAGCAGGATACACATTCTTCTCAAGTACACATGGAACATTTAAGAGAATAGATCACATACTAGGCCACAAAAAGAGCCTCAGTAAATTCAAAAATATTGAAATTCTACCAACCAACTTCTCAGATCACAAAGGTATAAAACTAGAAATAAACTGTAGAAAGAAAACAAAAAGGCTCACAAACACATGGAGGCTTAACAACATGCTCCTAAGTAATCAATGGATCAATGACCAAATTTAAACAGAGACCAAGCAATATATGGAGACAAATGACAACAACAGCACAATGTCCCAACTTCGTGGAACGGAGTGACAGCAGTTCTAAGAGGAAAGCATATTGCAATCCAGGTCTATTTAAAGAAGGAAGAACAATCCCAAATGAATAATCTAAAGTTACAATTATTGAAACTGGAAGAAGAAGAACAAATGAGGCCCAAAGTCAGCAGAAGGAGGGATATAATAAAGATTAGAGAAGAAATAAATAAAACTGAGAACAATAAAACAATAGAAAAAAATCAATGAAACCAAGAGCTGCTTCTTTGAGAAAATAAACAAAATGAACACATAGCCAGACTTATTAAGAGAAAAAGAGAATCCACACACATAAACAGAATCAGAAATGAGAAAGGAAAAATCACAATGGACACAACAGAAATACAAAGAATTATTAGATAATACTATGAAAATCTATAAGCTAACAAGCTGGATAACCTAGAAGAAATGGACAACTTTCTAGAAAAATACAACCTTCCAACACTGACCCAGGAAGAAACAGAAAATCTAAACAGACCAATTACCAGCAACGAAATTGAATCGGTAATCAAAAAACTACCCAAGAACAAAATTCCTAGGCAAGATGGATTCACAGCTGAATTTTAGCAAACATTTAGAGAAAACATAGTACAATTCTTCTTACAGTTTTCCAAAAAAATAGAAAAGGAGGGAATACTTCCAAACGCATTCTATGAAGCCAGCATAATTCTAATACCAAAACCAGGCAAAGACACCACAAAAAAATAAAATTACAGACCAATATCCCTGATGAAAATACATGCAAAAATACTCAACAAAATATTAGCAAACCGAATTCAAAAATACATCAAGAGGATCATACACCATGATCAAGTGGAATTCATCTCAGGGATGCAAGGATGATACAACATTTGAAAATCCATCAACATCATCCACCACATCAACAAAAAGAACAAAAACCACATGATCATCTCCATAGATGCTGAAAAAGCATTCGACAAAATTCAGCATCCATTCATGATAAAAACTCTCAACAAAATGGGTGTAGGGGGCAAGTTCCTCAACATAATAAAGGCCATATATGACAAACCCACAGCCAACATCATACTTAACAGCAAAAAGCTGAAAGCTTTTAACCTAAGATCGGGAAGAAGACAGGGATGCCAACTCTCCCCACTTTTATTCAACATAGTACTGGAGGTCCTAGCCATGGCAATCAGACAACACAAAGAAATAAAAGGCATCCAGATTGGTAAGGAAGAAGTCAAACTGTCACTATTTGCAGATGACATGATATTGTACATAAAAAACCCTAAAGACTACACTCCAAAAGTAGTAGAACTAATATCTGAATTCAGCAAAGTTGCAGGATACAAAATCAATACACAGAAATCTGTGGCTTTCCTATACACTAATGATGAACTAACAGAAAGAGAAATCAGGAAAACAATTCCATTCAAAATTGCATCAAAAAGAATAAAATACCTAGGAATAAACCTAACCAAGGAAGTGAAAGACCTATACCCTGAAAACTACAAGACACTCTTAAGAGAAATTAAAGAGGACACTAATAAATGGAAATTCATCTCATGCTCTTGGGTAGGAAGAATTAATATTGTGAAAATGGCCATCCTGCCTAAAGCAATCTACAGATTCAATGCAATCCCTATCAAAATACCAACAGCATTCTTCAACGAACTGGAACAAATAGTTCTAAAATTCATATGGAGCCACAAAAGACCCCGAATAGCCAAAGCAATCCTGAGAAGGAAGAATAAAGCAGGGGGTATTGTGCTTCCCTACTTCAAGCTCTACTACAAAGCCACAGTAATCAGGACAATTTGGTACTGGCACAAGAACAGACCCATAGACCAGTGGAACAGAATAGAGAGTCCAGATATTAACCCAAGCATAAATGGTCCATTGATATATGATTAAGGAGCCATGGATATACAATGGGGAAACCACAGCCTCTTCAATAACTAATGTTGGCAAAACTGGACAGCTACATATAAGAGAATGAAACTGGATTATTGTCCAACCCCATACACAAATGTAAATTCAAAATGGATCAAAGACCTGAATGTAAGTCATGAAACCATAAAACTCTTAGAAAAAAACATTGACAAAAATCTCTTGGACATAAACATGAGCAACTTCTTCATGAACATATCTCCCTGGCCAAGGGAAACAAAAGCAAAAATGAACAAGTGGGACTATATCAAGCTGAAAAACTTCTTCTGTACAGCAAAGGATACCATCAATAGAACAAAAAGGCATCCTATAGTATGGGGCAATATATTCATAAATGACATATCCGATAAAGGGTTGACATCCAAAATATATAAAGAGTTCACGCACCTCAACAAAGAGCAAATAAGCCAGTTAAAAAATGGGCAGAGGAGCTGAACAGACACTTCTCCAAAGAAGAAATTCAGATGGCCAACAGGCACATGAAAAGATGCTCCACATCGCTAGTCATCAGAGAAATGCAGATTAAAACCACAATGAGGTACCACCTCACACCAGTGAGGATGACCACCATCCAAAAGACAAACAACAACAAATGTTGGCGAGGATGTGGAGAAAAGAGAACCCTCCTACACTGGCTGGTGGGAATGCAAATTAGTACAACCATTGTGGGAAGCAGTATGGAGGTTCCTTTAAAAGCTAAAAATAGAAATACCATTTAACCCAGGAATTTCACTCCTATGAATTTACCCTAAGAATCCATGAGCCCAGTTTGAAAAAGACAGATGCACCCCTATGTTTATCGCAGCACTATTTACAATAGCCAAGAAATGGAAGCAACCTAAGTGTCGATCAGTAGATGAATGGATTAAGAAGATGTGGTACATACACACAATGAAATATTATTCAGCCATAAGAAGAAAACAAATCCTACCATTTGCAACAACATGGGTGGAGCTAGAGGGTATTATGCTCAGTGAAATAAGTCAGGTGGATAAAGACAAGTATCAAATGATTTCACTCATCTGTGGAGTATAAGAACAAAGCAAAAACTGAAGGAACAAAACAGCAGCAATCTCACAGAACCCAAGAATGGACTAACAGTTACCAAAGGGACAGGGACTGGGGAGGATGGGTGGGAAGGGAGAGATAAGGGGGAAAAAGGGGCATTACAATTAGCACACATAATGTGGGGGCGGACACGGGGAAGGCAGTATAACAGAGAGAAGACAAGTAGTGATTCTATAGCATTTTACTATGCTGATGGACAGTGACTGTAATGGGGTTGGTGGTGGGGACTTGATAATGGGGGGAGTCTAGTAACCATAATGTTGCTCATGCAATTGTACATTAATGATACCAAAAGAAAAAAAAGAAAAAGAATGACTAAATGAAAAAAAAAAGTATCTATGTACATAGTATTAGAGATAATAGGACAATGTAGCAAGGAGGCTGGCTGTAAACTAATATAAACCAATCTGTTACATCTCTACAGTCCAACAACAAACAAAGGCGTCTGAAAAGCAACAATGAAGCAAAGTACCTAGAAATAAATCTCATACAAGATGGACAATTTCTGGAGAATCTTCATAAAACTTTCTTGGACATTAACTACTTGACCTACCAGATATTGAGAGCTATTATAAAGCTACTGTAAAGACAGTGCGGTATGGGCACAAGAATGGACGAACTGACTGATGAAGCAGCAGGGAGAGCCCACAGACAGACCCACAGATGTATGGAGACTTGGTGAATGACAGGGGTGGCATCGCAGATCCACGGGGAGAGGAGGGAGCCTTGAACAAATGGGTCAGGTGGTTATCCATGTACAAAAGTCAAAACTGGATCATTACCTCGCAACACATGTAAAAATCAACTCTTGATAGATTAGACTTAAGTGCAAAAGACAAAACCTAAAACTTTCAGAATAAAATATGAGGAAATACCTTTATGATTTTGGGGCAGGGAAGGAGTCCTTTAACCAGGAAACAAAAAAATGTTAACCACATAAAAAATAAGTTTGACCAAATTAAATTAAGAAGTTTTCTGCTTATTACCTGAAAGACAGAGACCTAATTAAACAGAGAAGAAATTACAAACAACACAGATATTTATAACACATATACATGACTGGAGATTATTATCTAGAATATATAAAGAACTTCTATGAATCAATAAGAAAAGGACAAACAACTGAGTTTTAAAAAATGAGCAAAAAACATAAGCATTTCACAAAAAACAAACACAAATGGTATAAAAACATGTAACAAGTTGCTCATTAGTAATCAAGGAAATGCAAAAGAAGACCATAGTGTGATGCTATCTCAAACTCACCAGGAGGTAGCAAGGATGGGTACACACCCTGCTGACAGGAGCATAAATTAGGAAAACCACTTTGAAAAGCAATTTGGCCTTGCAGTAGACTGTCCATCATTCAGAAATATTTTTTCTGCCCGTCCTATATGAAGATGATCCTTTGTGCCCTATTGATGACCAGCTTCACTGCATGACTTGCTTTAAAGGTTAGAAGCTAACCAATTAAATATGAGCAAAGCGACATCTATCTCTTTGCCATAAGACAGCCAGTGTTGCAAACAGAAGCTCTTTCTTCCACCTAAATCCTGAATGAAGTAGCATGGGACAGAGCCACAGCCAGCCTGCAACAGCAAGAAACGCGTCTCTGGTTTTTTTTTGCTGTAATCCATTAAGATGTGTGCGGGGAGTATCATGTGTTGTTTCTGCATAACTTAAAGTTGAACATAACATGAAGCTGAACATTCAGATGTCCTAAGATCCAGAAATTCCACTCTAAGGAAGTTTCTTACTTTCTTACTCTTACAAGGGAGACACATAAAAGAACATTCATACCAACATTATCTATAATTGCAAAAAATCTGGAAACAACCCAAATGTCCTTTAGTTTAGAATGGACTGATAAATTATGGTATATTTGCAAAATTATACAGGAGTCAAAAATGAATACATTCCAACTACATTCAACAACATGAGTCATAAATATAATTGTGAGTGATTAAAGCAAGTCCTTACAACAAGATAGCATTTTCATAAAGCTCAAAAACAAGGAAAATTAAATAACATAGTTTTAGGGTACATGATTATATGATAAATGATTTTCTAAAGTAAGAGAACGATAGACCTGACATTGCCGAGAAGGGTTGCCTAGGGGTGGGGTGGGGAGGTAGGCAGAAGGCGGGAGAGGGAAGTAACACATAAACAGATGCTCTGACCTTGGCTCTGACCCTATAAAGGGTCATATAACTTTTAGGCTTTGTGGGCCATAAAGTCTCTTGTTACACTACTTGACTCTGCTGTAATGCCAAGGCCACCTGAGCATGGTTGTGTTGCAATAAAACTTTATTTTGGATGCTAAAATTTGAGTTTCATATAATTTTGTGTGTCATGAGATGGTATTCTTCTTTTGATTTGTTTCTAACAATTTAAACATGCAAAACGCATTCTCAGCTGATAAGCCATGCAAAGGCAGGTGGTGCCTCAGGTGGGGCCCTTGGAGTTTGACAACTTTTGCTGTAGCCTAGGGGCTCAGTCTTCATTCTGATGGTTCATTCACACCTGCTTCATTTATTACTGTGTGTTTCCAATTTAAGGTTTTTAAGCATTAATGGAGAACACAAGCCCTGGTTCAGAGGGGAGCAGGGCAAAAGCAGAAAATGTAAGGGTGGGGAGGACCAGAGGATACGCAAAGACTTTTGAACTCTTTCCATAACTCTTCCTCAAGGCCTAACATTTTTTTGCCCCTGATCCCAAACTTGGGCATGTCATAATTCTCTCCCCCACTTTGAAAAAGGTCATTGTGTTGAATGACTGAACCAATGCAAAATTTGGCCGGGGATAGGTCCTGCATCGTATGGCTTATTATCCTATGTTACATTAGCACACACACAAAAAACTGAATTAATGTCGATTATAATTTTGGCTGGACCATTGGCCTACATGATAAAATTTTAAATTTAATTCTCTTTGGATTTCAAAAAGACTAGTCCAAGCCTATTAGGCAGTATTTAGAAAATACCCCTTTACCTCTGCTCTGTCCCGTATTTTTGTCCTGTTAAGCGGTACATTTTTAAAGGCCAACTTGTTAGCGTTTAGAAAAAACTTGTTGCAGGTAATCTGGGGTATTACCCACGATGGTGTTTTTCAGTTTAGAAAGAAATGATAGCGGGATCACTCATATGTTCCCTTTTCTACTTCTCAAGAGAATCCCAGCAGCTTTGGGGATTCCTGCTTCACGGTTCATATTCTCCTTCTTCTTCTTCTGGAAACCGGCAGCTACAGGCGTCCTCCTCTTGGACCGTTTGCACTGGTTTCATAAATGCTAAAAAGCAATTGAAAAGCAACTTATTTTTTGTTGTCTGTTTTAATCAATTAACACTCAGTTTCCATAAGTCACGGTCACCAAACATCTCTCAGCAAACACTCTCAAATTTAATTTGAACAAACTCGTCAACGAGAGATGTAATAGCAACACCTTTTTCTCAGGAGTATTTAAGATCTTTTTCTTTTTGACAAACTGGTCCTGAAAAACTATTTTCTATTTTTTACACTGGCTAAAAAGTCTTGAACATGCATCACTATAGCATAACATCAATCATGTGCCAAACATAAGTGCAGTTTCCATTTGGCAGCAAATATTTGAGCCTTGAAACTTACTTAGATGACATGTTAGACGTTTCTTTTGAATGAAATGCTTACGGCACCAAGACATTAAAGAGACCCCCACTATCTCCATCTTTTAGTAAGTAAAGAACGGATTTATGCATTAGCTTCCAGGTTTTCTTCTACATGTTATTGTGAAGTATTTATGATACTGCTGAGCAACTTTTAATCCTTATGGATGCGTTTTAAAACCTGACAAAGCAAAAGGTTCTGTCCCAATTTTACATGCTGACCACTATAAAAAGAAGCCAAGGAAACAGGCTTAAAGATGGCGGTGTGAGAGGTGAGACAGAAACCTCCTCCAAAAACCATAAACAATATGAAAATATAGCAAATACAACTAATCCTGAAAGAGCAACAGGAAAGAAGACTGAAACAGATTGCCTACATCTGGGGAAAAGAGTAGACCTCCTGGAAAAGGGTAAAGTAGCAAAGCAGCACTCCAGAGGGACTCAAGCCCTTCCCCCACCCCAGCTCAGGGGCGGGAGGAAGAGAAATGGAGCGGGGAGGGGGTGGCCTAGGACTGCTGAACACCCAGCCCTGGAGATCTGCTCTGGGAGCACGAACCTACATTACATGGTGTGCTGGAGATAGTGGGGTTGGAAAGCTAAGACAGGCAGAGTACTCAGAGAGACGGAGATTCCAGCTGCTTGTGGAGAACAGATACCCACACCAGCTGCTCTGGGACAAAAGAAAGATGGGCACTCTGAGAGACTTCCCAACAGTGAGAGGTCTGCCAAAGGGGCAAGGATTGCACACAGCTTGATGCCCAGGAGAAAGGAGAGGTGGACAAAATTGTCCAGGTGCACTAAGCCCAGCAGGTTGGGAACTTTTGGGAGCTTCAGGCACTCCATCCCCCTGGCTGGCAATGCAGCCCTGAGACCCCCCACCACAATACACAGCCTACCACTCCTTCCTCCTGGCTGGCACTGACTGGCAAACCTGTTGCCCCTGCCATGTGCCACGCCAACCAGAGGGCAGCCCTGCCTACGGCAGATAATAGGGGTGTAGCATAGAGGCTCCTCCCTGGGCACTCAACCCACTGGCCCTGGCGGTAGTGGCAGGCACTGCAGCCAGGAAGCAGGAAAGAGCAATTTCCTCTTGGCAAGCACCAGTGCCGCTCACCTTCCTGGCATGGCTCCAGGTGCTGAGCAGCTCCAGAGAGTAGAATGTCTGGGCACTGGAGGGCGCTGCCTACACCAAGTTATTACTCCATATTATTCATTACAAATATGAACCGTCAAAAGAACCTGGTACAAACCAAAATCCACAACCAGAAAGAGGGCCAAGTGAAACAAATCATCAATCTTCCTGATGAAGATTTCAAAATAAAAACCATAAACATGCTCACGGAGGTATAGAAAAATATTCAAGGCCCCAGGAAGGAATTCAAGAAAGAGATAGAAACTTTGAAAAATACAGTATCCAAAATGAAACATACAATGGAGGGATTTAAAAGCAGAGAGGAGACAGTACATGAAATAGAAATTAGAGAACAGGGATACAAAGAAGCTGAGGCACAGAGAGGAAAAAAGGATCTCTAAGAATGAAAGAATATTAAGAGAACTGTGTGACCAACCCAAATAGAACAATATTCACATTATAAGGGTGCCAGAAGAAGAAGAAGAGAGAGAAAGGGATAGAAAGTGTCTTTGAGGAGGTAATTGCTGAAAACTTCCCCAATCTAGGGAAGGAGATAGTCTCTCAGGCCATGGAGATGCACAGATCTCCCAACACAAGAGAGCCAAGGAAGATAACACCAAAACATATAGTAATTGAAGTGGCAAAGATCAAGGATAAGAACAGACTATTAAAAGCAGCCAGAGAGAGAAAAAAAATCACATACAAAGGAAAACCCAACAGGCTATCACGAGATTTCTCAGCAGAAACCTTACAGGCCAGAAGGGAGTGGCATGATATATTTAATACAATGAAACAGAAGGGACTTGAACCAAAATACTCTACCCAGAAAGATTATCATTTAAATTTGAAGGAGTGATTAAACAATTTCCAGATAAGCAAAAATTGAGAGAATTTACCTCCCACAAACTGTCTCTACAGTGTATTTTGGAGGGACTGATATAGATGGAAGTGCTCCTAAGGTTAAATAGCATTCACCAGAGAAAATAAAGTCACAGTAAAGGAAGTATACCAATTACTATGCAAATGTAAAATTAAATCAATTGTCCCCAAAGTCAGTCAAGGGATACACAAAGAGTACAGAATATGACACCTAATATATACAAAATGGAGGAGGAAGAAAAAGAAGAGAGAGAAAAAAAGAACCCTTAGATTGTGTTTGAAATAGTGTAATAAGTGAGTTAAGTTAGACTGTTGATAGTAAAGAAGCTACCCTTGAACCTTTAGTAACCACAAATCTAAAGCCTGCAATGGCAATAAGTACATATCTATCGATAATCACCCTAAACATAAATGGACTGAATGTACCAATCAAAGACACAGAGTATTAGAATGGATAAAAAAAACAAGACCCATCTATATGCTGCCTACAAGAGACTCACTTTAAACCCAAAGACATACACAGACTAAAAGTGAAGGGATGGAAAAAGATATTTCCTGCAACTAATAGGGAGAAAAAAGCAGGTGTTGAAGTACTTGTATCAGACAAAATAGATGTCAAAACAAAGAAAGTAACAAGAGACAAAGAAGGACATTACATAATGATAAAGGGGTCAGTCCAACAAGAGTATGTAACCATTAGATATATCTGTGCACCCAGCATAGGAGCACCTGCATATGTGAAACAAATACTAACAGAATTAAAGGGGGAAATAGAATGCAATGCATTCATTTTAGGAGACTTGAACACACCAATCACTCCAAAAGAGAGATCAACCAGACAGAAAATAAGTAAGGAGACAGAAGCACTGAACAACACATTAGAACAGATGGACCTAACAGACATCTATGGACTCTACACCCAAAAGCAGCAGGATACACATTCTTCTCAAGTATACATGGAACATTTTCCAGAAAAGATCACATTCTAGGCCACAAAAAAGAGCCTCAGCAAATTAAAAAAGATTGAAATTGTACCAACCAGCTTCTCAGACCACAAAGGTATGAAACTAGAATAAACTGTACAAAGAAAACAAAAAGGCTCACAAACACAGGGAGGGTTTGCAACATGCTCCTAAATAATCAATGGATCAATAACCAAATCAAAACAGAGGTCATGCAATATATGGAAACAAATGAAAACAACAGCTCAATGCCCCAACTTCTTTGGGAGACAGTGAAGTCAGTTCTAAGAGGAAAGTATATAGCAATCAGGCCTATTTAAAGAAGGAAGAACAATCCCAAATGAACAGTCTAAATTCACAATTAATGAAACTGGAAAAAGAAGAACAATTGAGGCCCAAAGTCAGTAGAAGGAGGGACATAATAAAGATCAGAGAAGAAATAAATAAAATTAAGAAGAATAAAACAATAGAAAGAAATAATGAAACCAAGAGCTAGTTCTTTGAGAAAACAAACAAAATAGATAAAGCCTTAGCCAGATTTATCAAGAAAAAAAGAGGCTACACACATAAACAGAATCAGAAATGAGAAAGGAAAAAATCACCTCAGACACCACTGAAAAAAAATTATTAGAGAATACAATGAAAAATTATATGCTATCAAATTGGATAACTTAGAAGAAATGGACAATTTTCTAGAAAAATACAACCTTCCAAGATTGACCCAGGAAGAAACAGAAAATTTGAACAGACCAATTACCAGCAATGAAATTGAATTGGTAATCAGGAAACTACCCAAGAACAAAACCACTTGACCAGATGGTTTCACCATGTAATTTTATTAGACATTTAGAGAAGACCTAATACCCATCCTCCTTAAAGTTTCCAAAAAGTAGAAGAGGAGGGAATACTTCTAAACTCATTCTATGAAACCACCATCACTCTAATATCAAAACTAGACAAAGACACCAGAAAAAAAGAAAAGTACAGACCAATATTCCTGATGAACATAGATGCAAAAACACTCAACAAAATACTGGCAAACTGAATTCAAAAATACATCAAAAGATCATCCATCATGATCAAGTAGGATTTATTCCGGTGAAGCAAGGCTGGTACAATATTCAAAAATCCATCAACATACACCACATCAACAAAAAGGACAAAAGTCATATGAACATCATAGATGCTGAAAAAGCATTCGACAAAATTCAGCATCCATTCATGATAAAAACTCTCAACAAAATGGGTATAGGGGGCAAGTACCTCAACACAATAAAGGCCATATATGACAAACCCACAGCCAACATCATACTTAACAGCAAAAAGTTGAAAGCTTTTCTTTTAAGATTGGTAACAAGACAAGGATTCCACTCTCCCCACTTTTACTCAACATAGTACTGAAGGTCCTAGCCACGGCAATCAGACAACACAAAGAAATAAAAGGCATCCAGATTGGTAAGGAAGAAGTTAAACTGTCACTGTTTGCAGATGACATGATATTGTACATAAAAAACCCTAGAGAATCCATGCCAAAACTACTAGAACTAATATCTGAATTCAGCAAAGTTGCAGGATACAAAATTAATACACACAAATCTGTTGCATTCCTATACACTAATGATGAACTAGTAGAAAGAGAAATCAGGAAAACAATTCCATTCACAACTGCATCAAAAAGAATAAGATACCTAGGAATAAACCTAACCAAGGAGGTGAAAGACCTATACCCTGAAAACTACAAGACACTCATGAGGGAAATTAAAGAAGACATCAACACATGGAAATACATCCTGTGCTCATGGATAGGAAGAATTAATATTGTGAAAATGGCCATCCTGCCTTAAGCAATCTACATATTCAATGCAATCCCTATCAAAATACCAACAGCATTCTTCAGTGAATGAACAAATAGTTCTAAAATTCATATGGAACCACAAAAGACCCCAAATAGCCAAAGCAATCCTGAGAAGGAAGAATAAGAGAAGAATAAAGCTGAGGGGATTACACTCCCCAACGTCAAGCTCTACTACAAAGCCACAGTAATGAAGACAATTTGGTACTGGCACAAGAACAGACCCATAGATCAGTGGAATAGAATAGAGAGCACAGATATAAATCCAAGCATATATGGTCAGTTAATATACAATAAAAGAGTCATGGATATACAATGGGGAAACCACAGCCTCTTCACCAACTAGTGTTGGCAAAACTGGGCAGCTACATGCAAGAGAATGAAACTGGATTACTCTCTAACTCCATACACAAAAATAAACTCGAAATGGATCAGAGACCTGAATGTAAGTCATGAATCCACAAAATTCTTAGAAGAAAATATAGGCAAAAATCTCTTGAATATAAACATGAACAACTTTTTTCTGAACACATCTTTTCAGGCAAGGGAAACAAAAGCAAAAATGAACAAATGGAACTACATCAAACTAAAAAGCTTAAAAAGAAATAAAAGATTTAAAAAGAAAATCAGTTGGCAATTTTAGAACTGAAAAATTACAATAACGGAAATGCTAAAAATCAGTGAATGGGCTCAGCAGGAGAATGATTCATCCAATCTGAGAGAATGTTCACCCAATCTGAACAACAAAAAGAAAAGACTTGGGAAAAACAAATGAGCAGAGCCTCAGGGATATGTGAGACTCTAACAAAAGACCTAACATTCATTGGAGCCCCTGAAGGAGAGGAAAAAGACAGTAGTGTTTAAAAAGTATTTGCAGGAATAATGGCTGAAATTATCCCAAATCTGGAAAAAGCCATAAAGCTACAGATTCAAGAAGCCGGGTGATTCCAAATAGGATAAATTCAAAGAAATTCACCCCAAGACACATCATAAAGTTCTGAAAAACAAAATAATCTTGAAATATAATCTTGAAAACAGCCAGAGAGAAATACACACTACTTAAGGGAAAACAAATTGGATGACAGCGAATTTCTTATCAGAAATCATGCAGGCTAGAAGTGGCACAGTTTTCAAGGGCTGAAAGAAAAGAACTGTCTATCCCAAATTCTGTATCTAATGAAAATATCTTTCAGGAATGAAGGGGGAAATCAACACATTCCCATGCAAAAGAAAACTAAGAGAATTTGTCACCAGAAGGCTTACCTTAAAAGAATGGCTAAAGGAAATTCTCTAAACAGAAGAAAATGATAAAAGAAGGAAACTTGGAACATTGAGAAGGAAGAATAATGAAATGAACAAATATATGGGTAAATACAATAAAGTTCCTTTCTTTTGAATTTTCTAAATTATATATGGCTGAAGCAAAATTATAGCACTGCCTAATATGGTTCTCAAAGTATATAATGGAAATATTTATAATGAGTATATTATAAGGAAATATTTAAAATAAGTATATTATAAATTGGAAGAGGTTAAAAGGGTGTACAGGCAGATAAGATTTTTATATTTCATCCAAACCGTTAAAGCACTGATACCAGTAGACTGTGATAAATTATGTAATACCTCAAGCAACCACTACAAGAACTATATAAAGAAATACTCTCAAAAAACCGTACAGATAAATAAAAATAGATTTATGAAATATGTTCAAGCAATCTGCAGGAATGTGGAAAAAATAAAACAGAAATTAAAACCAGAGAAAGCAAATAGAAAACAAAAATTTAAATGGCACTTAAGCCCTAACATATAAACAATTACATTAACTGCATATGGTTAAAATGTACCTACTAAAAGACAAAGATTAGTAGTGACCCCTTATATATTGCATAAAATAAACTCACTTCTATTATTAAAATGTAGGTATGTTGAAAGTAAAAGAATGCAAAAATATATACCACATATATGCTAATTTTTAAAAAGCAGGAGTGGCTATATTAATATCAGATAAAGTAGACTTCAGAGAAAAGAAAACCCCAGACATAGAGAGGAAACTTACATAATCATAAAGGAGTCAATTCACCAAGAAGTCATAGCAATACCAAATGTGTATACACCAAACACCAAATGACATTGCTGCAAAACAGGTTGTGCAAACTCTGATAAAACTGAAAAGAGAAATATACTAATTCATAATTATACTTGGAGAATTAAATGGCCCTCTCCCAAAAGTTGCTAGAACAACTATACAAAAAAAATCAGTGAGGATATAGAAGAATTTAATATCATCATCAGTCAGTAAGATTGAATCAGTATTTACAGAACACTCCACCCAACAGAAGAATACACACTCTTTTCAAGTGTCTATAGGATATATATCAGTATTTTGGACCATGAAACAAACCTCAACAAATTTTAAAGAATTTGAGTTCTTTAAACTCAATTTAAAGAGTTTGTCCTCTAACCATAACAGAATTACATTAGACATCATAACAGAAAAGCAACAGAAAAATCACCAGACAGTTGGAAACTAAAAATATACTTTTAAATAATCAATGGGCTAAAGAGGAATTCTCAAGGGAAATGCAAAAATACATTAAATTGAAAGAAAATGAAAAAAACATCAAAATTTGTTGGACACAGCTAATTCAGTATTTACAAGGAAATTTATAATATGAAATTCTTATAAAGTCTCAAATCAATGATATAAGTTTCCACTTCAATAGGAAAAGAAGAGCAAGTTAAACCCAAATAAGCAGAAGGAATGAAATAATAAAGATAAGGGCAGAAATTAGTAAAATTAAAAACAGAAAAACAAAGAAAATCAATGAAACAAAGAGCTGGTTTTTTAAAAAGATTGATAAATTGACAAATCTCTACCCTCACTAATACAGAAAAAAGAAAGAAAATGAGAGACACATTACTCATATCAGTAGGTGATATCACTACAGGCCCTGGAAACAACAAAAGGATAATACAAGGAATAACTTAAACACATACATTTGACAATTTAGATAAAATGGACCTGTTCCTCAAAAAACACAAAGTACCACAACTCACTCAATATGAATTAAATAATTTGAATAGTCCTACAAACAGTAAGGAAATTGAATTTATAATTAAAAACCTCCAAAAAGAAAATCTTCAGTTCCTGGTAGTCTCACTAAGGAATTCTACCAACTATTTAAAGGAGAAGTAATACCAGTCATACACAATCTGTTCCAGAAAATGCAAAGAGGGAACATGTTCTAACTTATTTGAGGAAGCCAGTATTACCCTGATTCTAGTACAAAGACAGTACTAGAAAAGAAAACTAAAGACCAATATCCCTCATGAATATGGCTGCAAAAATTCTTAGCAAAATATTAGCAAATAGAATTAAGCAATATATAAAAATAATTATATAATATGACCAAGTGGAGTTTAGTCCAGGAATGCAAGGCTGGTTCATTATTCAAAAATGAATCTATGTAAACCACTGTCTTAAGCTAATGAAGAAAAACCACATGATTATATCAATTAATGCAGAAAATGTATTTGGCAAAATTCAACACTCATAAAAGAAATTCTCAGAGAGCTAGAAATTGAGAAGGAACTTCCTCAACTTGATAAAAAAGTTCCACCAAAAATCTACAGCCCACACCATACTTACTGGTGAAAAACTGAATGTTTTTCCTTCTAATATAAGGAGCAAGGCAAGGATGCTCACTCTCACCACACTTATCCAACATAGCAGGGAGTTAGTACAATAAAGCAAGAAAAATAAATAAAAGGCATACTGATTGGAAAGTAAAAAAATAAAACTGCTCCAGTTTGCAGAAGACATTATGGTCTATGTAGAAAATCCCAAAGAATCTACAAAATATTCCTAGAACTCATAAGTGAGTTCATCAAAATCACAGATACACAATCTACAAAAATCAATTGTACTCTGATATACTAGCAATGAACATGTTGAATCCAAAATTTAAGATACAGCATCATTTGCGACTATTAAAAAAATGTAAATACTGAGACATAGATTTAACAACACATATACAGGATTTGTATGCTGAAAACTGGAAAATGATAATGACAGAAATCAAAGAAAATATACATAAATTAGAGAGACATACTATGTTCATGAATTGGAATAATTAACACAGTAAACATGTCAATTCTTCCCAAATTGATACACATGCTTAACAAGTGCTATTCAAATCACAGTTGACTTTTTGGGAAGACCTTGTGGAGAGGATGAAAGGGCAAGCTACAGATTGGGAGAAAATACTTAGATACAACATATCTGACTAAGGACTCATATCTAGAAGATGTGAAGAACTCTCAAATATCAACAGTAAAACAAGCAGTCCTTTTTCTGATTAAAACATTTTGATCAGAAAATGGGCAAAAGATATGAATGAACATTTCACTAAAGAAGATATGTGGATGGAAAATAAATACATGAAAAGATCCTTTAGGGAATGGCAAATTAAGACCACAATGAGCCAACACCATATCCTTATTAGAACAGCTGGAAAAGAAACTGGCAATATAAAATGCTGGCAAAGATGAGGAGAAACTGGACCTCTCATACATTGCTGGTGGAATGTAAGCAAAAGATATAAATTTAAAAACTATGCAAATGTTTCTGCATTTATTGATTCTTATAAGCGTTAAATGGTACAACCCTCTGGAAAACAGTTTGGCAGTTTCTTAAAAAACTCAACATACTCTTACTATATGGCCCAACAATTATACTCCTGGACGTTTGATATGAGAACTTATGTCCATGCAAAATCTGTACATGATTATTCATAGCAGCTTTATATTCAATAGTCAAAAAATGAAAACAACTAAAATGTCTTGCAATAGGTGAATGGTCAAACAAATTGTGGTAACTGTGGAATACTTGTCAGCAATAAAATATGAGTGAACTACTGAATCACACAACTTGGATGGATCTCAAAGGCATCAAGCTGAGTGAAAAAAGCCAATCCTAAAAGGTCGCATATTTATGATCTATTTATATATGGTATGATTCCATGTATATAAATTCTTGAAATGACAAAATTGTAGAGATGGGAAACAGATTTGTGATTACTGGGAGTTGGGGATAGTAGGGGAGCAGGGGGAGGATGTAACTAAAGTGCTAGCAGGATGGAGATCTCAGTGGTGATAGAATGGTTCTGTATTTTGATTTTGCTGGTTGTTACACCAATCTACACATGGGATGAATGACATACGACCATAGACACACAGTATGCCAATGTCAACTGCCTGGTTTTGATGTTGCACATAGTTACATAAGATACAACCATATGAATGGCACGTGAGACTTTTTTCTGCAGCGTTTTTACAACTTCCTGTGAATATAATTATTTCAAAATAGAAAGCTCTTTAAAAGACCTAAAACATTTTTAATGAATTACAGTTCCATTTGCAACTTACTAATTATTCGTTAATACTTTGATAAGCATTTTATAAAGAACAATTATTGTAGTCTGGGGTGAAGATAGGAGAGAGAGTTCTTTAAATCAGAGGTTTGGGTGAGAGCCTAGAGCTTTAGACCTCAAAGAGAATCAAAGAGCGAACCACAGAGAGGGAAGATATTTGCAGCACATGAACAGCAGACTAAAGAATTCCTATAGATTCATAAGAAAAGGACAGGCAACACAATGGGAAAATGCTCAAATGGCTTGATCAGGCTCTTTGCAAAAGAGGAAACCCAAATGGCCAATACGAGGTGAAAAGATGTCTAATCTCACTAGTGATCAGGGAAATGCAAATTAAAACCACAGTTAGTTACTACTATCTACCCACCAGATAAATAAAAATTAAGAAGTCTGATAATACCAAGCAGAAGAAGGATTCAGGGTATAAGGAACTTTTACCCACTGCTGGGGAGTATAACTGGGGCCCCACCATTCTGGAAAACAGCTTGGTATATCTCCTAAGGACATAGATACATGTTCCTCATTTTCTAGCAATTTTATTCCTAGGTTAAGAACAAAATGGAGCACATGCTTATGTAGACCGAGACATGCAGACAAAAATATTTAAACATAAATTGTCTGTAATAGCCCCAAACTGGAAACAACCCAAGGGTCCATCAATATTAGGACAGGTAAACAAACTATGATAGTTGCTCAATAGAAGAGTATTCAACAACAGAAATCAGCTAAAGGTAAATGCAACATATGGGTGAATCACAAAGGTATAAAGCTGGATGAAAGAAGGGAAATACAGAATAGATACAGTGTGATTCCACTTGCATGAAGTTCTTAAGCAGCCAAATTAAACTGTGTTGTTACGTATCAGAACTATAAATAAGATCAAGGAAATGAATACCATAAAAATCTAGATGTGGTTAGCACTAGTGAGGAGGGAGGGTTTTCATCTGGAAAGTGTACGTGAAGGGTTTCCGCAGAGAAGTTCATGTTCTATTTCTGGACTTAGACAGGGTTATGCAGATGTTCATTTTACAACAGTTTGTTAAGCTTTACATGTATGCCTATTTTTTGTATATTTGACAATGTAAAAAGTTTTCATATTGTTTTCAAAACACTATAAAACTGTTTTCAAAAGAACCTTTATAGAAATTAGTGTAGTGTGTCTTCAGAAAAGTCTCTTCAGTACCTCCCCTCACATATTTAATGACCTCCTAATAGGTATCCTCTAGTCTTACTCTGTTTCTGGTTATATCCCCAGCTCTCGGAGTGCTTCTCTTACATATGAATGCCTCTTGTTAATTCTAGCCTGTTATCTATGGTTCTGTCCTCTGCCAAGACAAAAAACTGGTTGCCCCTACCTAGAAACGTTTTGAATAAATGTTAATAGCTTTCATTTAGTGAGTGCTGTGTGCCAGGCACTTGCTGAGTTCCTTATAGAGATAATATCCTATTTAATGAATCGAATGCATTATTGAAATTTGTTATGTAATCAAGATTGGGGTCATGATAATCCATTGTGTTAAACCCACTTCAAATGTCTTCCTAGTTCTCTATGCCTTCCTTAAGTTTGAGTCTAGCTCAGGTTAAGGTCATTTATAGCTGGAGGAGCGGTGCTAGATGGGCTGGACATTATTTTCTGATTCCTCTTTGTATAGTACCCTGTGCACACAGCTGACTGACTTCACACACACACACACACACACACACACACACACGCACGCACGCATGCTCGCATGCAGAGTTATCCAAGACTACAGAGATTCACATTTTCATTTTTCTGGAACCCTTGGATTATGTTCTGCTATTGGCAGCTTTGTCCACCTCGACACAATTAACACTGGAGTGTGGGTGACTTTGTTGTGGGGCTGCCCCTGTGCATATTAGGATGTTCAGCAGCATCGCTGACCTCCTCCAACTGGCTGCCAGTAGGACTTCATCCCCACAATCGAGGTGTGACCACCTAAACTTGTCCAGACATTGTCAAATGTTCCCTTGTGGGTAAAACTGCCCCTACTTGATAACCACTGAGTTATACCAACCTAGTTTCTATAACTTAAAAAATAATCTTTTCCTCTCTACCATAAAAAGCCTTGCCCTAAAAGAGCTCTTATCTAATACGTTTATATTAGTCTTACGTTGTTTCAATATATACAGGAGTTTCTTCCAGCCCTGTTTAGCAACAGAGCAATGAAGCACGAGGAAGAACACCACGAGCAAGACTGCAGTTGATGTCAGTGCAAGAAAGACGATGATGATCTGGGGGCTGTGACCTTTAAAAAAGAGCAAAAGGAGAAATGCATGCAGAGTTTGGTTTTGCAAATATATGTGCATTTACACTCATAAACTTCCAATTACAAGGAGAGGTGGTGCCTTAGACATCTCCAAACAACTTAATAAACTTGCCTGCATGTTAAAAAAAAACTTCTTATAAAAAAATCTTAATAATTTCCCTAGATGTCCACAAAAGTAAGTGGTTTGACCTTTCTAGCATATAGAAAACATAATCCTTTTTACTTGGCATTATTAAAGGTGTAGTACCTGTTTGGGCCAAGCCTCACCTTGTTCTGCTTACTAATGTGTATCTTAGACTGAATAACAAACACCTGAAGAAATTGATGGGTTCCTTGATGCCAGGGTAAAAAATGGATGGCATGCTGGGGGTGCCTGTTGCAGGCAGACACATGAGACATAACAACATTCAAGTGATTCAGATTCCAGTCAGAATAGCCATGATACATTCATGTTGTTGTAACAGCAAGAATCCAGCTACCTGGTGGTCTTGCCAGGGCAGGTGCGGTGGTGGACGATGTACCTGGAGAGAAGTCAGCTGAAGTTGGCCCGCACACCACATCACTTCCCTTTGTCCCGTTCACAAGCACAGACTTCCCATCCAAAGAACAGCTTAGACAATGAAAAGAGCTCAGACCATTAATTTTGGTTCAGATCATTCTAATTAAAAACACGACATGTTCCACCCAATAAATCAGCCAAGTGACAAGGATGTGTGGGCCTGGGTTCATGAAGATTTTTTGAGAAACCTCTACTTGACCATCTGGCTTCCTCCAGCTTTCCCAGCTCTCTGCAATGCACTCCACTCTATCCACTTGACTGGGTTATTCTGTCTTATTCTATTCTCTCTGGGGAACCTTGTCCCACAACAACTTAGTTCAGACTGTTTTGCCTGCTTAGTTTCTCCAACTTCTTAAGCATATTTGACCATCTCTGGTACTTCAAAGGACAAACAACTTAACATAAGGGTTAGGAGTTCCTAATCCTGTGATGTGCTGGCATCAGACAGACTAGGGTTTGAGCCATGAGTCTGTCCCTTTGCTGAATGACTTGGGGAAGTAGGGAAACCTCTCTAAGCCTCAGTTTTCTCATCTACAAAATAAGGTATACATTCTCCCAGGACTATTGAAAAGAGCAAATGAATGGTCCCAATGACATACTTTTACATGCCTGACTTTATGAACCCAGACCCACACATCCCAGTAAATGGTAGCTATCACCATCCTCACCACCCTCACCATCCTCACCACCCTCACCATCCTC